>JAZKJV010001894.1:600000-805564 GCA_037367405.1 Ottelia alismoides | reverse complement strand
TGGGGCCTAACTGTATAAAAAAAATTGTTTAGTTTTGTTACTAAACAGTCCCTGGAAGGACTAAGATGCTTAAAAAATATATTTTATTACAATAAGGTCCCCGTGCAGGGACCTAATTATAATTATGGGAACTCCTGATGCGCGCATTAATTTCTTGAAGCTGCTGGGCTTATGATGCAAATGTTATACGCCTTTGCATCCGACGGCTGAGATTAGAAGGATAGATGCGATCGGGTCCGTCCACTTACGCCACGTGTTGCAAGATTGTACACTTAAAGTGTTCTTGGTGTTCTTCAGGCAGTTCGTACTTCTGATGGAAGGGAAGTCTTCTCCGAATTTTCGCCGACGACTGATAAGAAATCTTTAGCCTCCGGCAGGGCCGGAGGGGTCACTCCTTCACCCCTCGAGCTCGCCTGCGGTAGGGGTTGGTCGGAGCTGGCTGATGACAGTGGGAATCAGCCGATGAAGATGGTTGTTGGGGCAGCACTGGAGGTTGTTGAGACTGATTCTTGTTTCATTTTTCTGGGAATTTTGAAGCTCCAGAGGGAAGTTAATATGCTTCAGATGATAGTAGACCTCAATTAAGATATATATTTCTCGATTTGCAAAGTAATCGACCACAAAATTATGTTTTGCAAGATAAAATATGCATATACAAAATAAAAAAAAGCGTGTAGATGGGAAAAAGAAGAGGATGAAACTGGGAGTGATTCGATTGAGTTTGAGATAAATCTAAGATGTGTTGTCTAATGATGTTGATTAAGCTTGCTAATGACGTAATTATCCACGCTAATTATGGCGCACAAATCGAGAGATAAAAAATGAAAGATGAACGAAATACCTGGGGTTGCAGGGTGTAGAACCTCTGTTGGTGATAGCTCGATGGGGCAGCTTCCCGGAGTTGGACGCTGCTCGAAGCGGCGATGCAATGCGACGATGAGCACCTTGGAACCTCCTCCGGTCACCCTCCTTCCACGCGGTCAGACACGAGGAGCTGTCACCTCCTTGGATGGTCGGAGTCACGAGAAGAAGATTGGTGCTAGACCACTGGACCATGGGTTCAGGGTTGTTAGGGGAGAGTTAGTTGGATCTCGCCAACTTCATGGCCATTTTTAGATGATTTGCATGAGCTCCTAGGTGGATCCAATGGTGGGCGAGTAGGAGGGTTGTTAGGATGAAGACGCAGAGGGTTTGGATCGATTGAAGGCAATAGAGGTTAGGCGGGAAAAATTGTTGAAACGGTCGGGTAAGCCAAACTCGTCACCAGCTTCTTGAGGAAGAAGAACTAGGTGCGGACACGTGTCAGCACCTACTTGGCCAGAGTATTAAAATGTTTATAAATTATATAAGAAATAGTAAATAAAGTTATTTAAAATTGGTATTTGAATGAAAAATGTAAATAATTAAATTATCTAAATTTGGTAAAAGTAATTTTCTTAAATAAAAAAAATTATTCGAAATCTGAATATTATATTAATAAATAAGTAAAAAAAACATAATTAGTAGGTAATGAATTTTTAATTCAATAAATAATAATTATTTATTAGTTTATATTTTCTTAATTACTAGAATAATATATAATGTCTTTGTGAATTTGTATGGGGTTTAATAAAATAAGTTAGATATATTAATAAATATAGGTATATGTTAGCTAGTTCAATTTTATCTATAAATTAGGGTATTGGATTTTATCTCCAAAAATTCTAAAATAAATCATGATGAAAATATAAGATCATGAAAATGATTAGAAATTATAAACTTAATAAAAAATTAATTAATGTGTTCTAAATAAAATAAATAGCCCAGAAACCCCTTTGTCATTAGGTCCCAAAACCGACTTTTTGCAAATAGACTCCGATTTTAATGAAGCCACCTCTATTAAATAGAGAATATTATTTTATGAACTTTAAAGGTGAGTAGAGTGAAATTGGAGTTCGTATGAGGAAGTTTTGATTTTCGGAAGTTGAGATTTTGACAATTTAAAAGTAGGAATTCTTGGAATACATATAAGATAATATTTTTAACTTATTTTTATATTTATATATATTTTTAGAAATAATTAGGAAAAGAGTTTGGTGAAGAATATGTTCATCTGAATTAATTAAAATGAAATGAGTATTTGGTAATTCTTTGATAAATAATGAATAATGTATGGAGTGTTATTTAATTATTTTTTTATGATTTTCTTCTCTTATCTCCCTACTTGTTGTATTCTGGACCAATTCATACTTGTTTGGTCTCAGGGGTTAGGTTATATAAATATATCTTTTAGATATATTTATATTATCTGAGTCATATTGTACATATATACATATCTACAATCTGCTTTAATTTCGTTTCTTTATTTTTATTCTTTATTTATTTACTTGTTTTTGATGCATAAAAGTGCATTTTTATTCATGAATAGTATTTTGATAAAATGTGGAAATTAATGAATATTTACATGTATTTCTTAAGGATTTTAAGATAAAATGCGATAGAAAAGTTAATGAATCATGGATTCATCGGGGGGAGGGGCATAGGGACAAAAACACAATAAAACCCTAATTTTGATCTTCAATGAGTCTATTTTGGGACCTATCCTATTCTTTATTATTTATATATAAAATTAATTAACAGTGTGAATTAAAGTTGTAGATAAAAATAAATAGAAAAATACAACATTTATTTCGCATAAAAATATTACACAATGTTCTCTAGACATACATAATAAAAACTCAAAATCCAAACATCACATACATGTAACTTCTACATATTATATAAAAATAGATAAAAATAAACTTTAATTTATATAAATTTTAATAGGTTATTTAATGAAGGTGGTTTCATTTAATTTGGAGTTAATATGCAAAATTTAGGTTTTGGACCCCTATTTTACATTATACCTGAATAAAATATTCATTTTATTTATTCTTTGTATTTTTAATATTTTTCTATATTTATAATCTTGTAAATATTATATACAATAGATATACATACTTAAATTAAAGAAAAATCATTAATAATACAATTAAGTAAAATAGTATATTCCAATATATAGGTCAATATACATATATTTATATTTGTAAAAATAAACATTATAAACAAACTCAAAAAAATAAGTAAACTTATAAAAAAAGTACTACATAAAATAATAAATAGTGCTTACATTTTAACCAAAAATTAATTAAATCATTGTTATTTTATTTCGAAATTGAATTCTTGTTTGTCTTGTAGTGATCGATGTGGCCCAATCAGGTTGCAGCCTCTATTGACCTGCCGTTCAACAGAGCCCCTTGCATCCCTAGAGCTGTTAGCCTCGCTAACTGCCCATCTCATCAATTTTCCCCTCAGATTATTGCACCCATTCATCCTGATTCCTCTTTGACTTGTGTTCATCGATCAACGGACTTTCACGATTGCAAATTACCTTGATCAAAGGAGCACTGTGTTGATGAAACATCTCAGTCGAACATGGCCCTATATATACACCTCTACAACCACCATTTTGATTTTGATCTCCTTTAGCCCCTCAAAATCACTAGTACTTGTCTCTTGAAGCTTCTTGGTGACAACAAGAATGTCGACGGACCCTTTGGCATGGAGGAAGAGGAGTAAAGGTTGAGATTCAGGCATCGTCAACCACCGGAGTGGAGCTCCTCCAATTCCTACATTTTATGAGGTAGGGCCATAACATACCATTTCTTTCTATTCCTAGGACCTAGATAAGTGTATCTTAGCTTCGAGATTTACTTGATTTCACTTTATTTTTAGTTAAATTCGAAAACCATAGTTCGAAGAAGCTAATCTCGGACGACCTTGTTCTCCGTGCCTCAATAGTCCTCCGACCCGCTAACACCTCAACTTCATTTCCCTTTTATTCTTTTACATATCATGCACCTCCTGTCCCCTCGACTTTGTTCAGATTGAGAAATCACCCGGCTCCTCTGTTTCTTCAATGGAGGGCTCTGCCCGATCGCATTTCCACTCATCTCCGACTCACAAATACCCCAAAACCTTTGATTTTATGTACTAAACCTTTCTGTTGGATCTAGAGGCTCAATGACCCCTCGTAGGTCGATTTTTGGCCAAGAATGATGTACTTGGAGCTTCTTTGCTTCCTCGACTTCATCTGACCATGCTAGAGCTTCTTAGAACCATCTGATGCTTCTAGCAGACGCAACTTGTCAAGCCAAATGATCTGAGCACTTGAGACCCGTCGGAGATGCACAAAAAAGAGTGGAACCAAGGATCGAAGCATTTCCCTCGGGTTGTTCTTCCCTATTCTTGGTGAAGAGAACCACCTTTGAATCGTCCTCCACCGCCAATTTTAATATCAACCGTTGAATCATTTTCCACTTAATCGTTGATCCAGCCATTGAGATTTAATCTCAGCGACTCATCGTCGAAGGGGTATAAAGCGCCAAGGAGTCGACTAGTGTTAAGTGAAGCAATCCAGACCGTTTGCTTTGCCACGTAGGGGTAATTTTGTCAAATACCCTCACATGCATTGTATTTTAATTTTAGTCATTTAAATATGATTTGTAGTGTAAAAACTTTCGATTATTATTCAAATAGTCCCCTGCCCTCATTGTATTTGCACTTTGGTCCTTTGCCATTTCACCTCACATGCTCATACACATTAGGTGGTGGGCTTTTGCAAGGACCCTCCAATACTCTTATGTTATTATTTAGTCTATTAATTTTCAAGCCCAATTCAAAACTTTTTGGGATAATTGTATGTATGAGGTGTCGTGTTTTTTAAATTTCATTTATACCCCCCCAACATGAAATGATTTAAATATTTGCATGAATTTTACATAGAGGCCCCTAGATTTTATATTTTTATTCCTAATTACATTATTATTATTTTATTTGCATTATAGTCTCTGCTAGTATTGTATTTTAAATTCCTTTCCATCGTGCATTAAAAATAACATCTTACATGTATAAATTATAAGACATTTATTTTAGATGCCTTCTATATTAACAAATCACATATCTTTTTACGCATGGAAAATTAAAATATTTTCTTATATTTAAAAATACAATAACATTGCATTTATTCCTTGTTTGCATTAAAAATTCCATAAAATAGAAAATATTTTGAAAATTCTAAATAAAATAGTGGTCACTTATTTTTGTATTCTGCACATACAAACCAAAAATCACTAAAAAAAATCAAAAGGAAAACCAAAAAATAGCAAAACCTCTCTAACCCTATAAAATTATAAAAAATCATTAAAAAAATTAAAAATTATAATCTCTATCTCTAAATTTTATTTATAGCCCATATTAAATATTAAATCTAGTTTTGGAATTTTTTAACAATTTATCTAATTTCAAATGCTAAAACAATTCAACCATTTAGTATAAGTCATTATTTTAATATTTTATATAATTGAATAACAAAAATTAATAGCAAAATATAAAAGGTCCCATCTATTTATAAAGCTATATTTACTGATAGTGATATTGATATTATTATAGTTATTAAAAATCCCAAAAACATTTCTAATAGCATTAAAAAAATAAAAAGTATTGTATTTTGGAGATTTTTTATTTTTCCTTACTATATATATATACCTCTAGTTTCTATTATAGTTTTATATACGATGTAATCATCTATATTTATTAAAAAGAAGATCAAAATAAAAAAATTAGAAAACTTATAAACACTTAAAAAATTACAAATTAAAAATTCCAAAAATTGAAATAATTAAAAACCCGCTAAAAATAAAAAATCATCATAAAAATACCAAAACAATTATTGTCTTCTTTTACCAATTTTGGTTGTCTATTCTCCGTGCTCATTGTGTTCGAGCTCTGCATACTTGCATTATACTCACATTCTACAGAGTTATAATAAATTTGAACTCCACAATTTTTTGCAGTGCTTGATATATTTTATTGGCTAATTGTTGTGTGAATCGCCATTTGTCAGAACTTGCCTCAACAACATTAATCTCGCCTTATGTGGAACATTAGACCCTCATCAAAAGTGGTTCAACAAGAGTGAAAAAATGTGAAACTTCAAGTTTCCAAGTCAATATAACATAACTAGTAAACAACAAACATATCCAACTTTGATCATTTCAATTTAGTGAAGAGAGATGATTACTTGAGTAGCTAACCTGTTGGGAGTTAACATAAAATCTTTCTTAGTTCCTTGCATATATCTTATCAATACTATCTCATATAGTTCTCATATCATATTGGATATGTTAGACATTGTTTTGTTGACTTTAAATAATCTAAATAACCTAAGAAAACTTGGTGTGCTCCTTGACCATAATTATTGTGTTCCTCTTGGTACGTGATTGGCTATTGTGATCATGTAATCTATATAAGATGGCTTCACTGTTTCTTTTACTATGGTCCTCGAGATATGTGTGTATAAGTTATGTTATTTGTAATTTAAATATTCCTAACAATTTAGAATTAGAGTTTGAGTTAAAAATCTAGAACACTATACTTAGAAGCATTGATGAGTTATCGGTTTGATCTTTTTCACGCGAGTTCCTAAAATTCAAATGATCTGTAAAAGCTTTGAATTCATAGATCTATCTCATGATGAATGGTTAGATGGAGTGAGGTGCTTCAAGGGATTGGGCATGCGCTCTTAAGGCCCCAGGTAGAAGCCTAGATGGTCGTGATCACAACTACTACTATGTAGTTTCAACGATTGTAGGACATGTTGCATGGAACCGTTGAGTCACCATGTGATGTTCGGCCTCAGCACTTGTGTGCCTTTAACCCGGTACTTCAAGTGCAAGCCAAATAGTCATGATTGGTGGTCTAGTGTTTTGATAGTTTACTTGGAGTTAACACTCGTGTACCGGCTGGTATAGGCCATATCCGTTAGTACTCTGGATGGGAGCACAAAGAGGGGAGTATCAAAAATTATGGTAAATGAAGTTGGGAATGAAATATAAATCTCCTGTGCATAAGTAATATTGGGTTATTCGTGGTGTTTCACACCATCGTAAGAATGACTTTGGTAATCAGTTCCTTGCTCGTGCCCTACGCCACTGTTGACTTGTACACGTGGGTAGGGGACGTGGTTAGTTCGCGATGATTCATAGGATGAAATTTGCTTTGGGAATGAGAGTTACAATCTTATAAGTGAGGCCAAGTAGATGTGTTGGGAACTTAGTTAGGATGCATTGTACCTCACCGCATGCCGATGGAGGCACCCCAACCCTAAGTCCCTCTTATTGCCTTAGAGTCATAGTGTGAGGTCTCTGCCTAACCAAGACCACATACTATCCATGAATTTGGGTTGATCCATATCAAATAATATTGATTAGAACTTAATTATGTGTGAGAACGGTTTACCCAGTCGTTTCTTTTGCACACTTTTAATTATATCTCTCTTGTTGTAAATTTTATATCGTACTGAGGAACTTTGGTTATAATGTACCTATGTATGGATCCATAGGTTCTCAGCAGAATATGCAACAATGAGCAGCACTTGTTTACTTGGAACTACTATTTGTGCAGCTACACGACTTCCTTTTGTGGTATAGTTACTTGTAGCTTTTCTGTTCTTACTTGTAGCATTTTGGGAGACAAGATGTATCATGCATGCATGGAACATTTTTTAAAGAATACATGTAATATTTTTTATGTACATGGATGGGATTGCAATGAAATGTAATGATGTTATGAATTGATGAAAGTGAAATGAATGTTTGTTATGAAGTGAATTGAAAGCAAATTTTAAACTCCAGTTCGTGTGCTATTTTCTCCTGCTTTACATTATTGTGTATTTCGAACGTGGAATGGTATGTGTGTGGAATCGATTTGCCGAGTACCTGGATCTTGGGGGACATTCACCACATTCGCTCAACCTCCGAGGCAATAAGACTGGAGTCGATGTCTCTCCACCTCCTCCATCTTCAAGTGAACGTCAACACCAGGTAACCTTATTTAGCCCTTCATCCTCTTCCTCGTCCCTCATCTCATTGTCTCCTTCTCCTTCTTTGAAATATACGTCCAATCTATGTTATGCATTGTCTTCTTAATATGTAACCCAACACATCACTTTGTTCCTGACCATCGACCTCGACCATGTCCCCGTCATCATTCCCCATCCACATTTTGTTCTACATCCATTGCAGTCTTCCACCTCTGACAAAGTCCGAGGCTAGAGCAATGCTCATTTGCTCCATCATATGACACTACCCCTTCTTCTTGCACATTACACCAAAGTAAAGCACCTCCAGTTCGTGCCCACCTTCGTTGTAGGTACATGACAGAGAGGAGCACTATCCTATTTGCCCCTTGGCCATATGTCAACCACTGGAATAGACAGTGGAACCATCTGTTCTAGCCGCCACACATTGACGAAGGAGACGAAGAAGAGAAGGAGCCCCGACAAGACACATTCACTGATGTATCTCAGCTGTTCGATTAACCCATATTTCGAGCATCAGTGACTTGGATAACATGTAATAGCATCGACATGCCATGTGGAGCTTTAGGGGCCCAAGCCTCCTTTGACACATAAACCATTCCTTGGTCATGTGTCTCATGCTTGATTGGGGAGAAATTGCCGCACACCCCCTCGAACATTCTGGTTTTCGCAAAAGAATTATGCCCTCATGTGCTTTACGCATGTGATCTGGGCAAATTACAAAGTGCATCCCACGCTTCTTGAATTCCATGCATATAACCCCCACCATGGGTAAATTGCTAAGACCCCTTGTTGACTTTATAATATTACATCCACGCCATTACGAAGGTCTATTTTGTGATATTTTTATATTTTTATGCATTCATTCCCCCATGCTTGATTTGTGGATATCTTGTGAACCTTTCATTGAAAATTTAAAATTTTGTTGTCGTTTAGAAACTATTTAAATTCTCTATTATATAGAACACTTTATCATTCGTTTTGATAACATTTAAGCATCAATAAGATTGAGAACTTCATTTGTCAATTTTGAGTACATACATGCCCTACTATTATTTTTTACTGTTCAATAGATTTTGAAAAATTGGCATATGTTTTAGGGGAATTATTTCGACATTAATTGGCTAATTATATCTGAAATTAGGTAAAAGGGAGGGCTCTTGGTTTAAATTGCTTGGATAACTTGCTTACTTTCTCCTCTTTGCATCTTTTATTCATTATCATCATTTAAAATTCTAATAAAGACAATTAAATTATTTGATTTCTCTCTTACATTACATTACATTATTTTCTTGCCTATAATATTTACAAAATTCATGCATCATGTTTCCTTCATTTAGTTTCATCACTTCTTTTAAAAATCCATAAAAAAATTAAAATGAACCAAAATCCTAAAAATTCATCTCTCTTTTAAAACATAAAACCCTAGATTGTTTTGAAAATTAACTCTAGATTATCGTACCTTAAGTTTGACCATGGCACTTGACCAAGTAAAATAAACAATTGGCCACATTAATAGTAATTGCGTAATTATTTATATTGTGGTCATTTTTTATTGACTTGGCTCTCTATCACCTTCTACAATCGACATTAATTATGTCTAATTAAGAATGGTAATGAGCCGATCCTTCAAATGGTACCATTACCGAGGCGAAATACGGTTTTGGGTTAATATTTTTAAAAAATTAATATTTTAGGTTTTCCACCCCCTAGTTGTCTGGCCCACACTTTTATTGTGAATATTTCTTTATTTATTTTTCTAAACATTTTTATTTAGTTTATTTTCTATATATATTGCATATCCATGTCTATTATTTAATTCTTATTTTCGTATGAAAGACCTGGTGGCCTTGGAGCGGTTTTTTCAAGAGACGACACATCCCGGAGCGACTAGAGGTGGCATGGGGAAAATTCTTATTTCGGGAGAGAGAGAGAGAGTGTGTTAGTTTAGGTTTTGTTTCTCAATTTATTTTGGAAATAACTTGTAATATATGTCTAATTCCATCGATCTTCGTTTGAAGACTCACACATGTACCCAGACTGGACACTCGACCCATTGGATCTCTATTTGTGGTGCTTGACGTAGATACAGGACTACACAATGGTTATTAGAGCTACTATGGTTTATTTGTTTTGCTTCTAGTCCTAGGATAACACATTCACTTTTAATAGATGCACTACACATTCTACATAGCCAAAAAAATACGTTCTTGACTTGTTTATAGGACTATCCGTCTAGGAGCGATTTTCTGGTGCGTACATATAGAATAAATTTCAATTCTATTTTGCACATTGCATGGAGTTTGCAAGGATCACCGGAAATATTTCTACAAGAGCACACATCATTTTATCGATCTGCATCGACTTTCTGACTCCTCCCTCTAAGCTTTCTAACTTAGAATTAAAGGAAATTGTGACTGGTTGGTAGAAGTGCTTGGTCTTGGACATCAAATCAAATGATCACAGAAAAAATTGGTCTGCTAAACACTTATGATTAACTAAAATCAAATAAAATGTAATGACATTACCTTGCGGGAGAGTAACCTCGATCTTTGTACACATGAACTTACCTCCAGACTATGAGCCGGTGAGGATGTATCCTTAAGGTTAGAGCCCAAAACCCTGGACCTGCTCCCTAAGTCTCTATATCTGACTTTAGCAGGTTTGAGAGCTGCAAGCGCTTGCCTTCGACCATAGTGGGTGGTTTAGGTGTGTCAGTTTACTATCTCATTTAACGTTGTGATATAACCTGACAACCTGAGCAGATGACTCTTTTGATTGAGGAATAACATAACCACATATGAGCATCAAGGTGATAGACATGTGTGTAACAGATTCAAATAATGTTTGTCATCAATTTAAAAGATAATCAGCTTTAATTTTACGACCTTCATTGTGTGAAGTTGGTAAACTTGGGTTTATTGTGTGTGTAAAAAGACATTGCACATGCAAATAGCTGATCATGGTTCATAAATCATTTTCCACCTTCATTTACGAAGATGATATAATATTGGTATTCATACCCAGACTCCGTGGGTCTTGCTTACACTATCATATTTCGACCATCTTCATTGTCATTTTTCATCCCAAATGAACCCTCTCTTCAAGACGATTATTTCCATTCATCATTCCCTTCCTCTTCACACATTCTATTCCATGACCCTGCTTCTTCTTTCGTTGAGATCTTATGATATGTCTAGCTCGCAAACATGGAATCAAATGAATTTTATATGGACAAAATGGAGCGATAGAAATTGTGGATGGAAATGAGTCTAGAAAGAGAAACATGAGAAACATGATTCTCGTTTAAAATAGACAATTGACTATTCGAACCATCCCCTACTTCGGACAACTCTCTTACCGTTGCAACCACTTTTCATATAACCAAAGATTTGAAATTCAAAGTGAAGGAAATATGACTCATGACCAGACCATGACCAAGAGGATTGACTATAACTAGACTCAGGATTGCCTACCAGAGTTATGTCAGTATGAATACGATTATTACTCTCAAAGTCATGAGATGATTGCGGCGGACATAGCTCAAATTAATCCAAGATCTAATGATTTAGCCGATCAACTTAACAATGGCATCCAGATGGTTAAAAAATGATAAACAACCAAGAAGGAGTGGGGATACCACAAATCAAACCCAAGACACATCATGTGCAACATATTCAGATAGAAACCACCATGACCACTGACCAACCAACTGATTATTCCACTGACTCTACAAAAGACACAAAAACATTTAAAAAATTAGGAAATCAAAAATTGAAAATCTTGAAATGGAACCATTTTGCAAAAACCAGATCTTAGTGCTTTTATAAATCAAGGACATATAGTATGTGCCCGATCATTAGAGATTCCTGAGGATCTAATTATCACTTAAGAAGATGGGTAAGAAACGATTAAGGACCGAATTCCATTTAATTATTATGACTAGTTATATGGTGATGACTCAGAAGATAAAGAGTCATAGAGTTACGAGGTTGAACATGATTAATTGTGAAATTGAGGAAATTGAATTTACTCATGCTCAGATAGATGATAATTCTACCCTAAAATTCTTTTCGAAGTCCATGTCTAACCAATTGAAACTCAGATTACTCAGAAAAACTAGAATGACCTATTAACTTCATGATCGATCTATAAGAAGACCGAGGGGAATCGTCTTCACCACCGCGTTCTGACTCTCTGTTCTGCACAGAAGATAAAGGTAATCACTATCCTCCATTCACCCATAAGTATTTGAGGTAATTGCCCTTTGGTGTGTTGCTTTAATTCTGACTTTAATTTCTATCTTAGTTTAAGACTCTGATCATCATCAACCCTGCTCCGATCTTCTCGATCGGAGCTCCACAGTCGTTTATCTACGTCTCCAACCCTTCGCTCATGCTCATTGACCTCTCCTTCACCATCTCCCATAGCCCGGTCAACTCAGAATGTTCACATACGAGATTTAGCTTCCTCTCTAACCATCGCCGTCAGAGGATACCCATCCACCTCCTTTCTTTGTTTCATGATTAATAATTCGATCAGAGATCAACCTCCGAGCATCAACATCTCATTGCAGTATTGCGAAGCACATCTAGAGGCAAGGAGTAGGACCTGGAGGTCCACTTGGAGCTACATACCTTTCGACCTCCAGATCATCCTTGAGCCATCGTTTGGCATGTTAGACTCATCTGGATGATGTGGAGATAGTGCTGGAAGTATCAAAGATCCTCGGGAGATGATTCTGGTTATGCCTGAGGGAGATGTACTCGACCGAACTTTACCGGAGCGGTTCTTCAATATTGTTCTTCTAGGTACCCTGAGATACGGAAGATCAAGAGCACAATCACTATAACAGATCTCGTCTGTTGATAAAGAACCAAAGTTGCATTGTGGATCGAGTCCTTAGAGCAGATCCAAGCCATCTACCCACATCCATCTATAGCCACAAGATCAGATCGACCCACATAGATCCAGTCGTCCTAGCCGCCACATGGACCGGTATGAATATTGCACATTTCCCCTGCTCTTTATTTTATTCTCACTTTACTTAAGTTTGAACTGAAATGCATGCAACACACGTGCATCTTTAGTCTTTTTGCAATAAAAGTACATTGCATTTTTGTTATTGTTTATCCCTCAGAAATAAATTAATTACATTGAAGTTCGTGCTAGTGCAACTCCAGCAATGGCACACACATTCTGGGTAAATTGCACAATAAACCCTGCATTTCTTAATTATGTTATTTATTTGCTCCCATAAATAATTTTCTTTGCATTTTGGTCCATGTGAATCTGCATTTTAATTTCATTATTAATTGCACTTAATATATATCGATTAAAATTAAAAAATCCATAAAAATTCCCTTAACTACATGGTCATCCCTTTTATTCACAGTAATTTTTACTTTGCATTTTAATTCTTTTTCTTATTTTTAATAATTGAAAAACCCTAAAAAATCTCTTATTCACATTAAAAAATCATTAAAAATAATAAAAACTTTTAGCGAAATTCCGAAAAAGAGAGTTTGTGTGTTTTTATTTGTTTTATTTTCTAACCAAATTGAATTTTTAATTCCTCATAAAAACCAAAAAAATAGAAAAAACATTAACACATTGAAAAATTCGTAGAAAATCATTGAAAAAAGAAAAAATTACAAAAATACTTTCTGGAAAATTCAAACTTTCATCTTTTTGTTACTGTTTATTTTCTAATTTTGATTTCATTTTCTATTTTAAAAACCCAAAAACATTTGCGTTGTTTTATGTTCCTCGTTTTGCTATTTTTAATTATTTTGAAAAACTAGAAAATTATAAAAAAACAAAAATAGTAAACAAATTCAAAAACACAAAAAATGTTTATTTGAATTTTCTATATATTATTGCTATATTTAAAAAATAAAGTGCTTCTTTTTCCTTTTATTCTATTTTTTTTATTTTATTTGCTTTTCTACTGAAAATCTAAAAATATTTGAAAAACTAAAAATCATTAAAAAAATACTTAATCAGAAACCCTAAATAAATTATAAAAATAAAAATTCATAAAAAATAGAAAGATAAATATTCACAAAAAACCAAGAGAAATGTGTATAAAATTCCTTCCTTTGTTTCTTTGAATTTTCAATTAATTAAATAACCCTCAGGATTTTTGTAGTCTCCCTATGTTTACTATTATATGCTATACATGAAAAGAAATAGCAAATTCTCTTGCTCACATTTCTTTATTCTTTTTGGCTTAAGAAAGAAATAAAAATTTGGTTGTGAGATTTTAGGATTCCAATGATACTGCATTAATTGAAATAAATTAAAACTCCAAAAGTATCTATTGAACAAATGGCACCGTTGTCAGGGAGGCACGGTAAGGGTAGTTAGGTTTTCCTTCTTATAACATGTTATTCTTGGTTTGTTGATACCTATTTATTTTGATTTTTATTTTCTTGTCTTCAATTTTTGTTGTTTCTTCTTCTTATTTCTATCTTTATATGTATCACTTGTATATATTTTCTATCATTTTATTTTTATATATATTTTTGTACATATAACTACGTGAATCTGCATCTTATTGAGGAGTGAGCACTCACATAGAATTCCGTGTGCTGTGAGGGTGCAAACACAACGCTTGCAGGATCCGATCTTTTGGATACTCAAAGCTCCCCAAAGACTTAGGGATTCAATTGAGATCTCTTTTACTTGCTCTTCTCATTTTGCCTCATATCCACTTGTTTTTCTGTATTTATTTTTTTCTATATTTTCTTCTTTTATTCGTCTTATTTTCCTCTTATTATTCATATATGTGATTTGACATCTCTTTTGTTTCTCTCTTTCTTGCGAGGGACCAATGAGCGAGGGCGACATTCCTTGAAGCACCAATGCACCCAAGCAAAGTAGAGGTGGCCGGTTTCTTTTTCGAGCAACACGAGAGTGTAGGAGGAGGAAGAAGACTTAGAAGACTTTGCAGAATTTTGTAAATACATTTTGTTTTTTCTTTTTAGATGTTTATTTGCAATATTATTCTTATAAAAAATGTAATTATTCTTTTGTCACTTGTCTCTTTTTTAAATTTTACTAAGGCCACTATATACCCTTGTGTGTGGGGGGTATGTTTCACCAAGTATTGGTGCACTCGGGGGGCCTCATCTCACTGGTTTTTGTTTTCATCACCTATTTATTATTTATTTCTCACAATATTATATGCTTAAGCTCTTAGAAGTAGGTTTTATTTTGTTGGTGAGCCATGTAATCAATTAGGTCGAAAGCCCTTAAAATGAATATATATTCCTATAGACTAGATTGTAGGATTGGACTTAGACAAATTAATTGGTTCTTGCCCGCTAAGAGAAGTTGCTACTTAGGACGCCTCTTGTGCATCATTTAGCTTAGTCTATTTTTCTATATTTATTTTCATGTGAGGATCATTTTGCATATAGACCGCTAGAGCAAGGTACACATTTCTATCTCATGCATTCATCATTGATTTCCGTCGCATTAGCTATTCCGATCTCCTCCCTTGTTTTTTTTCTCATCTAGGAAATTAAGGATTTGGAAAAACTGTTAGATCAATTCTTCAAAAAAATTCAAAAAATTGATAATTACATAGAAAAGGGACTACTAAGTTTCACTTGACCCTGAAACTAAACATAAGAACAAATCATCATTGTTTTGGGGAGAGTAACCCTCATTGTTTGCAGTTACTTACATCTAAACATAGTGGGTGAGGATGCAGCATAAGTATATAGATCAAATCCCTGGACTTGTGCCCTATGCTCCAGTACACATCTTTGTGGTGTTTGGTTGAGATGCAATCACTTGCCTTAGACGTTGGAAAAATGTTTTGGTGTGATCATTCTCCTTTCTCCTTTTGGACTTGATATTGAACCCAACAACCTTGGCAGATAGTTCCACTGATTAGGGAGGATTGTGAACGTACGTTGGGCGATATCGACCACTCACCTTGTATGGTCGGTAGTAAGTAAATTTTTGTATATTCACTAAACAAAAAAATAAGAAGATAAAAGACCGAACTCTTATGGTGTCCCTTAGTTGGTGAATCAGGGGTTTGTATTGTGTTTGTTTATTAGTGTAAAAATCCCTCTGTGTACTTCATGCCTTTTCCTTCTTTCTTCTTGACTTGACTTCATGTTCTCGCATCTTTCCTCTTGACATCAGAGATGTCAGATTTGAGTCTTTCTTGTTTAGACTCTGCTAGCTCATTTTACACTCTAGTTCAGTTATCTTCTATTCAGGAAGACTTACTTTCCGAATATCCCTCTTTCTCTACATCATCAATCTTTTCACCAATAAATCCATTGGTTGAGGTTGGCTCTAATCTCGAACTGTTATTTGAGAGTCCACCATTTCTGAGGACTATTTCAGTGTCGTATACATTATCAGAGATTGAGTCAAACACTTAATGCCAATGAAGAGCAAGAGTACTATAGAGGAATAGAATGAGATCAACAGTACGGTGTTAGCTTCTATTAAGGCCATTCAAGCACAGTTTACTGAGAAAGCTGACATCTAGGCCGGATTGGGAGATATGATATTTGTGTTGAATATGCGAGCCCACGGTGAGCCATTATGCAATAAATGTTATTGCGAATATCATTCCCTAATCTGAAATGAAGAATACATAATTTGCATAATAGGTCCCTTAGGACAATTAGGGTTATGTACTATGGCCATATTGAAGATCATACAGTTGTTGATTCAAATATTCAATCATAGAGGCTGGTTCTTCGGTGAACATCTAAAGAGTTAGATTGAGGACTCATGAAGCACCATCAAATGATTGTAAAGTGATGATCTCCATCCTGAGTAGGAGATGGCAATCCTTTCTCAGTTAGGCTGGTATCTGACCAACCTCTTGATGCATGTCCTCTGCATAGGAATAAAGATTCGGAGGTGTCAAATTAGTTAGGTCAAAGAGTTGACTTAACGAGATCGAGATAACCAGAGTTCTATATCGTATGTTGTCATGATATATGCACACATCCTCTGACCGGATATAGATGTGTTACTATATGTCTGAGTATGTACATTTAGCAAACCAATAGGTTGTTGACCTAATCAAGGTCTATATAACGGCGCGTTGGTGTGCATGCAAGTGCGTGTGAGTAATACGATCTCTCAAAAGGGATCATACAGGTTCGTTATTGAATCGGGAGACATGAGCTCACTCATGGGATATTTGGAAGAATCAAATTCCGTGCACGGTCGTCTCGCTTTGAAAGCTTAACTGAATTTGTAGGTTAGATATATACTTTTGGAAAGTATATGATCAAGACCTATGTATGATATATGCTTTTGGAAAGTATATGATCCATACCGACTACCAATGATCGAATGAGAAACTTAATGATAAAACTCTGAAGTAGATAGTATAAAATAGATATTATACTTCAGGTTTATTCTGAGTCTTCTAGTATGCAGGACGTATAGGTATTGGGAATATCGGAAGGTGATGTGATCATAAACGGTTCTATAACCATGACGCTTCCATTCCTAGGGAGTGATGAAATGGGTCTGGATTTTAGTGACTCCTCTCAGTAGAGAGGTAATCTAATCTTAGTCAAAATGTTGGACATTGATCTGAATATGATTCAGATGCAATGAGAAGATTAGATTTGCGGTCTTGATTTAATCAAGCATCTGTGGGAGGCTCGAGATCTGGATTTGAGATGTGATCTCAATATCCAAGTCACTATACGTGGAACAATACAATCGCCATGTCCTTATCTCCAAGTATTCGCGGAGAAAGCGCAGTATCCTTGAAAGTGTTCATGATAATTTCATTGTTGATAAGTATCCGTGCAATGAGAAAATGGATAATTAAATGTGATTTAATTATCATGATTAATATGAATTCGATTCATATTATAAAGGGAGTTATCTAGATAATTAAATGTGATTTTATTATCAAAGATGAAAATAATGTGAATGTGATTCATATTATTTGGGCACAAGAGAAAAGAGATCCATGATGATAAAATGTGATTTAATTATCATGGATATTTATAATGCGGATAGAAATATCATATTAATCATATATATTGTAAATGTGATTTATAATATATAAGAGAGAGCTATTTGTAATTTACATTTGTTCATTAAATGTTGATGCGAATTGGATTCACATTGGACATTAAATTGAAAATGTAATTTACATTTTATTTTGGGTTGTGAATGTGATTGACAATTTTCCAATAGCAAGATTACAATATTCACAAAATAATTATAAATTATTTTTGTTGAATAATTTACAACAAGTGTTGTTGTAAATATTGGAGATTTTAATGGAATAATGTAATCTCATGAGATATCATGAGATTACATGAGATTGCCACCAAATCCCATATTATGGAAGGAGGCAATCTTCATTCCAAAAACCTCCATGATTGGTTGATTTAATTTGGGATTGATTTATATTGATTTATCAATAGAGATTTAATCTAAATTAAATCAATTGTTGTTGGTTTTTACCAACACAAATCTTAGCCATTAAAAGAAACACAAATCAATGCTAGCCATTGAATTTGTGTAATCCATGTATTAAGATCCATGGATCCCAAAATATTATAAAAGGAGAGGTACCCCTTTGATCTTCTTTACACATATACACAAGATAACATAAGTCTCTCTCTCTCTCTCTTTCTCTCTACACATCAACCCTCTCTCTTCCTCTCATGGCCGTCTACCATGGATGCCCTAGAGAGAGTCTCCATCGCTGTAGCGTCGTCGTTATGTTGCCCAATCATTTTCTCGTGGATCTCCGTCTCCTTCGGTGTACCTCGGCCGTGAAGAAGACGTCGGATCTCGTGTGTCGAGATTAGGAGATCCGCTGCTTGGATCATCAACATGGATTGCGAGATGCACACGATTCATCCCCGCGCTCGCAAGCGTCTCCTCCGTCGGATCAGACTTGAGAAAGGAGGTCTCTTCGTTTAGATACTCGATCGCAATCACGCTTCAAGAGGTAAACCTAATACTTGTTTGTGGTTTAGATGAAACGATCCGAAAAGTGTTCTTGGATCATGTGGTTTCGTTGCATCAATTGTTTTTAAATTCCGCTGCATAGAACAACTAGTCTGACTAGTCGTTCCTCGTCGTATTCGATACGATGCTCACGCTTCCATGATGCGCTTGAAGATTTATCCCATGTCCTTCAAATGTAGGTAGGAAGTTTTGTATACGATCAATAAAACCGAAGGCGACTTGAGTTCGTTAGGGTTGCGAAAGTTTTATCGCATTTCATTTTCGCATCACTGTTTAGCGATTATTTCTGCCCTGTTTAAATTGTTTAAATACGAAAATAAACGTGGATTTTGTTCCCCATTAAATAAGGAAACTATAGGATCTGAGTTTGCGTAATTTGGATTCCGTTTGCTCGAGATATGGTTGTTTTAATGAACATGTATTCACTGTTGCGGGAACTGCGAATCTTAACAAGATTAATGAGTTAATTACTGTTTTGATCCATCTCAAAATGCGTATTATATAACTTAGGTTCTGTCCTAAATCAAATTAGCAATCTTTGAAAATTGATTTTGTCTAATTTGGATTTAAATTTATTGAGATATGTTAATTTTAGTAAGTAGGGGTCACTGCTGAAATTACAGTCCTAATCAAGAACCATGTGATTGTCAATTAGTGAAATTAATTGTTAATTTCATGAAATAATTATGGAAAATATTTGAGAAATTTTTAATGATGATTATTTCCTTAATTGACTTGGCCTCAACTAATAAATTGATTAGATTTGATTTAGATCATAATTGGAAACATAATCAACAAACAACTTGCTTGAATAGGATTGGAAATTTGGTAAGCAAATTTCCTTATAATAAAAAATGTTTTGATTATTGCTATATGTTATAATTTTGGTTGAAGAACCGATGATCATCTCAAGTACAAAATGATTAACTCGGTATTATTTTTTCCCGAGGCGGATATGGTGTCTGGTCGGGGATCGTTGGGGTAGCGGGTTGCACCGGATGCGGTCCGTCACACTCCCACCGACACTGACCATGACAGCGGGTAGGGAACGAATGATGTCTGAGAGATCATGATGTAATTTCTAATTATTAAAATTCGAATTAATACGTATTTTGAGATAATATCATATATTCAAGTAAAATTAAATTTGTTTATTGAATTGGATTGCTAATTAATTTAATGTGATTAAGTTAATTATATTCAATTAAAAAATACTCTATTATGAATAGAGTTCTTATTTCCCTTGGAAGAATTAATCGTAATGAATATGATTCGTGATGATTAATTAGAATTTGAATATGATATGGAGGATCACATAAGTGACATCCATGGTCTCCCGTCAAGGCGAAGGGTTCCGTCGCCAGGTATTCTATGTGCGAGATGCCTGTCTGAAGTGACAACTCCTACATACAATCCATTTGGATCTGGCTCTTCGCTTCTCGAAAGTGTAAGGACGTATGCATAGTGACCCAAATATCGGTCCTCATATTATTGGGGCGATATTGGATTGCGCATAGCGAGTTGTATTCTTGTTGACAGTTGCTTCAATTAATGACCGGTCAACATCACCTTAGGGGTGGTGGGCCCGGGTGTTAAATACCGAATTGGGATATGCAAGTTGGACTTGCAAGGCGGAATGTGTTCCCGCTTCTTTTTATCTGAGTTACAAGTTCTCAATTATTGGGATGTAACAAAGATAAGGAAGGATATCCCAGATCATGCTTGAGATATAAATGTAAGTATATCTCTTAAATTGAAAGTGATTAAGGGAATGAACTTTCATTGTTGGCATGGCAAGATAGCTTTGATATAAATATTCCTAAATAAAAGTAAATTATATATTTATATATGTTTATGCAAATTTCTTATTTTAGATAATCCTTCTTTAATCCCACTCCATGTTATACTCAATAATAACCAGTATAATATCATGTATTGGATCCATGATCCAGATATTGTACTCGCAATTGGACACATAATGTATGTGGTTGCAATGTGCAAGTTTCCTCATAATAATGAGCAATGATAATTAAATAGATAATAGGACTAAAACCCTAGGTTTGTATGTCTCTATAAGTCTTGATCTCATCGAATGCACTTTTCAAGTGACATCTCGATAATGACCGTAATTATCAAATAATCTTTATAAAATCTAAGAAGATATTCTAGCATACATATGTGCTCTCGACATATAATCATGAATGACACGGTTCTCTGCATTATGCAGAATGGTGGGTCTATAGGAGATGATGTATTCAAATTGTTTGAGTACCTACCTGAACCTAAGTTTTAAGAGTTTAAATGGATGTAGATATGATGAGTGTCATCATTCTACTATCTATACTCTAGTCATTCATGAAGCCTCATAAAATTCATATTGTATGAACTGAATGAGGCATGTATAAATGTTGAAATACTCTTATATTGAAATTTTTGATTTCAACATAAGAGATCCTTTGTCTTGAGCAATGGTTGCTTATAGATAAAGGGAGCGCAGTGGAAGCATGGGTTGGACCCAAGTAAGAAGTAAAGTCAAAGAGTTGACTGTACTTCTGTGACTTCCATATGACATCCAAAGAGTTGGATGAATGCCAATACTGCAATAAGTTGATGTGTTGATAGTATGACTGTCAAATCTATCTAGAATCCTTAGAGAAGAAATCGGATAGTACATCAGAATAATCTACATATAATCATTGATATTGACTTACTTATTTGATAAGATAAAGTCTAATAATTGTATCTCAATCTTCTAATGACACTTGCAATTAGTTGAATCTGTATTAGAATATTAGAAATTTGATCTTAAAGTTTAATAGTCATCCATGTTGGAAGTGATGCAATTGTTGCAACAATTTCCATTGGATCAATAGACTTCATATTTTTGTTGGGAGCCCTTAGTCTTAGAGAATGTCTCTGTGACCTGGATATTAGAATATACTCATAGTTTATTTCTAAATGTTGAAAATAAACATGAATTCAGGAATAAACCTATCATAGAGTTTATGATGGATATATTTCAGATAGTAATCTAGCATCTAGTGGACTCCGCTAAATTAGAAAATTAATGAATGGTTCATTAAGATTTCTAATAATGAAAAATAAATCATTAAAGATCAATAGGAGGATAAAGATCATTGGACTATGATTTGGCATCATGTTTTGGTCATATGTTTGTTGATGAGATCAATGGACAAGTAAGAGATGAAACTTTAGAATGTCTAAAATTTCAAAACATGCATACTTATGAATATTATATTCAAAGTGAAATGTCCAATACACCCTTCTTTGGGAAAGGTGTAAGATGTCAAGGTATTCAGGATCTCATACATATTGATATATGTGAATCATCTATATCATAGTAAATATTATGGATATGTGATATCTATTAATGATTATGTATGATATGAGATTTCTTCTCTTCACCTAAGAAACCTTTGAAATGTTCAAAGATTTCAGAATTTTGGTTTAGAACCAAAGTTTGAAGAAAGATGAAATGAATTTGATCTAACCCAGGTAGCTTGTACCTATTAGATGAATTCAAGGAATACTTTGTGGAGATGTGAATATCATTCCTATCTCAATCCACCTAATGAACCTTAACTCAATAGAGTTGTAAGGAGATACAATTGATCATGTGTGACATGATTTGATCAATGATTAATCCTAGCATAATTATCTCTTAGTTTCCAGGTATATATATGTGGTAGAGACTACGTTATATATCCTTACAAGGTTCCATGCTAGAAAGCTGGAATCTAGCACCAGAGAGTGCTACTTCATTAGGAAAATAGAGGATGGTATTGGATACCTACTTTATGACCTTGAGATTCTTAAAGGATCTCATCTCTGAGAATGTGATTCTTAGAGGATGACTCTCTTGAGAATCAAGATGAAAATGAAGTAAAGGAACTCATTTAACCTTGAGAAGATAATGAGGCTCCTGAAATCGGAAACTAAATAGACAATTAAAGATGAAACATTAATACCTCTTCAAATAAATTTGAGGATGGATTCCATGTGTAGTTGAATCTGACAATAATCTGACTTCATGTGATGATGCTTCTGAAGATCATATCATGGAAAGATGGATGATAGCAATAAAGTCTAAAGTAGACTTCATATACAAATGTTGTATATAGACCCTCGAGGATCCAACTATATGGGTAAGACTCATTAAGGTGTAAATGGATCTTCAAGAGAAAGAGGGAAACTGATGAGAAGGTAGAGACCTTCAAAGCACGATTCGTAGCCATGAGCTACACACCGAAGAGAAGACATCGCTTGCGATGAGACTTGCTCTCCAGTGACCTTGCTTTAACCAATCAGAATATTGCTAACCATAGCTACACAACTTGATATAAAATCATCATGATGTGAGTCAAGATTGCTTTCCTTTATGAATACCTCTCTGAGGATATTCATATGAAGTAGCCCCATGGCTTCATGGTTGAGGAAAGCAAGGTGTGCAAGCTAAAGAACTCCATCTTTGGACTGAAATAACCTTCTTGTAGTTGGAACATAAGATTCGATGAAATTATAAATGTTATGATTTCAGATAGAATCTTGATGAACCGTGTGAAGCTTAGTGGGAGTACCATTGTGTTCATCATGCTAAATGTAGAAAATATTCTAATCATTTAGAATGGTATAAGATGATAATAATAAGTGTTTTATAATCTGGTTGTTCAATACCTTGAGATATGATCTCAAGGATACCTCTTACATCTTAGTTCTGAAGTTGTTCAGAAGCAAAGAGAAGAGGTTTTGGGACAATCACACTAATAGTACACCTTGGACATTTCCATTTATGGAAAATTCCAAGAAAGGCTTCTTTTCCTCAAAGATATGGTACTGACCTATCTAAAGGGACAACACCTCAAAGAGTTAAGGATGTGAATGCAAACTGCTTGCCCTTGTGCATCAGTTCCAAGAAGCTGGGTGTGTGCTACATATGTACAAAAACCAGATGTCTACCATGTAGTGGGAGTAGTAAACTGTTTCTAATCCTACTATGGTGATAAAACACTTGATTGCAGTATTAATGATATCTTCATAGAAGGCAAAACTTTTGAGATAGTGATCTCAAAGTCTTATCTTCAAGAAATTAAGACTTTATAGATAGTGGTCTAAAAGGTCTTAACTACGGATACCTTAGGAGATAGAAATCTCCAGGAATAAGGGTATTACAATAAGGATTATGGTAATGCTGGTTATAATAATTGTTGAGCAGTAGTATAAAGGACATTATAACTGCTTTGACTATAATGAGTATTGGTTGCATAAGATGCAACATTCGTGTTAGATGCGAGCGCTGTTACTAGGGATATGCAAGTGTCGTAAAAGAACTTGGCATAGTCTCTTGGGAACATAGTTACTGATCAACTTACCTAGCTATTTTCTAAATAGCCCATGATTGTCACATGAGTGTGGGTATAAATGATTAGCCCACTAATAGCTCTTTGGGCTAGTAGGAGATTGTTGAACATGTGAGCCCACTACGAGCCATTATGCAATAAATGTTATTGCGAATATCATTCCCTAATCTAAAATGAAGAATACATAATTTGCATAATAGGTCCCTTAGTACAATTAGGGTTATGTACCATGGCCATCTTGATGATCTTACAGCTGTTGATTCAAATATTGAATCATAGAGGCTGGTGCTTGTATGAACATCTAAAGAGTTAGATTGAGGAATCATCAAGCACCATCAAATGATTGTTATGAGATGATCTCCAGCCAGAGTAGGAGATGGCAATCCTTTCTCAGTTAGGCTGATATCTGACAAACCTCTTGATGCATGTCCTCTTCATAGGAATAGAGATTCAGAGATGTTAGATTAGTTAGGTCAAAGAGTTGACTTAACGAGATCGAGATAACCAAAGTCCTATATCGTATATTGTCATGATATAGGCACTCATCCTCTGACCGAAGACAAGTGTGTTACTATATGTCTGAGTATGTACATTTGGCAGACCAATAGGTTGATGACCTAATGAAGGTCTATATACCGGCGTGCTGGTGTGCATGCAAGGGCATATGAGTAATACGATCTCTCAAAAGGGATCATACAGGTTCATAACTGAACTGGAAGACATGAGCTCACTCATGAGATATTGGGAAGAATCAAATTCCGTGCACGGTCGTCTCGCTTTGGAAGCTTGACTGAATTTGTAGGTTTGATATATTCTTTTGGAAAGTATATGATCAAGACCTGGGTATGATATATGCTTTTGGAAAGTCTATGATCTATACTGACTTCCAATGATCGAATGAGAAACTTAATGATAAAACTCAGAAGTAGACAGTGTAAAATTGATCTTATACTTCAGGTTTATTTTGAGTCTTCCAGTATGCAGGATGTACATGTATTGGGAATACCTGAGGGTGATGTGATCATAAACGGTTGTATAACCATGACGCTTCCATTCCTAGGGAGTGATGAAACGGGTCTGGATTTTAGTGACTCCTCTCAGTAGAGAAGTAATCTAATCTTAGTCCAAATGTTGGACATTGATCTGAATATGATTCAGATGCAATGAGAAGATTAGATTTGCGGTATTGATTTAATCAAGCATCTATGGGAGGCTCGAGATCTGGATTTGAGATGTGATCTCAATATTCAAGTCACTATACGTGGAACAATACAATCGCCCTACCCTTATCTCCAAGTATTCGCGGATAAAGCGCATTATCCTCGAAAGAGTTCAGGATAATTTCAATATTGATATAAGTATCTGAGCATTGAGAAAATGGATAATTAAATGTGATTTAATTATCACGATTAATGTGAATTCGATTCATATTATAAAGAGAGTTATCTTAGATAATTAAATGTAATTTGATTATCAAAGATGTAAATAATGTGAATGTGATTCATATTATTTGGGCACAAGAGAAAAGAGATCCAAGATGATTAAAAGTGATTTTATTATCATGGATACGAATAATGTGGATAGAAATATCCATATTAATCATATATTATAAATGTGATTTATAATATATAAGAGAGAGCTATTCGTAATTTACATTTATTAATTAAATATTTATGTGAATTGGATTCACATTGGACATTAAATTGAAAATGTAATTTATATTTTATTTTGGGTTGTGAATGTGATTCATAATTTTCCAATGGCAAGATTGCAAAATTCACAAAATAATTATGAATTATTTTTGTTGAATAATTTACAACAATTCTTGTTGTAAATCTTGGAGATTTCCATGGAATAATGGAATCTCATGAGATATCATGAGATTGCCACCAAATCCCATATTATGGAAGGAGGCAATCTTCATTCCAATAATCTCCATGATTGGTTGATTTAATTTGGGATTGATTTATATTGATTTATCAATATAGATTTAATCTAAATTAAATTAGTTGTTTTTGGTTTTTACACACACAATTCTTAGCCATTAAAAGAAACACAAATCAATGATAGCCATTGGATTTTTGTAATCCATTAATTGAGATCCATGGACCCCAAAATATTATAAAAGGAAAGGCACCCCTTTGCTCTTCTTTACACATACACACAAGAGAACATAAGTCTCTCTCTCTTTCTCTCTCTACACGTCATCCCTCTCTCTTCCTCTCATGGCTGTCCACCATGGATGCCCTAGAGAGAGTCTCCATCGCCGCAGCATCGTCGTTATGCTGCCCGATCATTTGTTCGTGGATCTCCGTCTCCTTCAGTGCACCTCGCTTGTGAAGAAGACATCGGATCTCGTGCTTCGAGATCAAGATATCCGCCGCATGGATCATCAACATGGATTGCGAGATGCACACGATTCATCCGCGTGCTCGCAAGCGTCTCCTCCATCGGATCGGACTTGAGACAGGAGATCTCTTTGTTTAGAGACTCAATCGCAACCATGCTTCAAGAGGTAAACCAAATACTTGTTTGTGGTTTAGACAAAACGATCCGAGAAGTGTTCTTGGATTATGTGGTTTCGTCGCATGAAAATTTTTAAATTCCATTGCATAGAACAACTAGTCTGACTAGTCGTTCCTCGTCGTATTCGATACGATGCTCACACTTCCGTGATGCGCTTGAGGATTTATCCCATATCCTTCACTTTGATATGAAGAATGAGAGACAAGACAGGAGAGGGGATGTTGAGCAGCCGAATGGAGGTCAGAATAGGGGAGGTTATCCACCAGAGCCAGTGGCTTAGCTTATACTTAAGGATGCCTATAATCCAATTGCAGGAGAAATGAATACAAGAATTAAAATACCTGTGATTCATAAGTATTTTGAGATTAATCTCACAATTGTACCTCTACTCCAAATATTCCACGGACACTTTGATGAAGAATCTTATGTACACCTCCAACAGTATGACTGCATATGTGGTACCATACAATACCCTAACATCTCATTGGAGGTAGCGAAAATAACAACTTTCTCATTCCACATTATGGATAAGGAATTATACTAATTAAATCATTTATGGAAGTTTGTTACATCTTGGGAAGAATTGAGGTCAGCATTCTTAAGCAAGTACTATCCTTCACGATGATTGAATCAGATGCCGTCCTTAATTGCCAACTTCTCCCAAATATCCCACAAGCCTATTCATGAGGCATGGGAGATATTTAAAGACTTGACGGAGAAGTGCCCCCCATCACGATATACCCAAGACCAGCATTGTGCAAAATTTTATTGGTGGGTTTAGCATTGAGAATCAGAAATTGGTGTATGCTTCTTGTGGGGGATCTCACTTCAATAAGGATGAGGATGTCCTTTATCAGATTTTTGAGGTGATGGCAGAGAACTCTACTGCTCTTTATTCTTCACATGCTTTTCAAAAGCATCATATTACCTCTCCTTCGATACCCTACAAGGCTATCAACATGATGACATCTCACGATGTGGTGGACAGTGCCTATCTAACCATCATAGGAAATCACATATCCAAAGTGGATATTACAGAGAAACAATCTAAGGAGCTTAAGAACCAATAACTGATCGAGCATTGGACAAAGAAGTTGGATAAGCTGGACGAGAATACTAAGTATATGGAGCTTCTTGTTAGTATGATTAGTACATGTCAGAGCACGAGTGCCGCAACCTTTATTTCTACTCATGGGCAGACTTCTTCTACTTTAGCACAATAGAGTACTAGAGTACCATCCACTATTCAGCACGTTTGCTATGTGCATACCCTAGATCAGGTGCCACAATAGTTACCTTCATCGTGCATTGTACCGTACCACCAGGAGCCTCCTTACATTCTTGAGCAGCAGTCTCCACCTACACCTCTTATTAAGGAGGTGATTGGCACTTGGTTCGATGGAGAGCATAGCTAGCCCCGTCCATCATGGCAAGATCAGTTGGGTTCATAGCCTAGTCAAAGTCCTGTCCACCATTTCCATGAAGGGAGACCACTGCCCCAACACCAGCAGCTATAGCCTCATTTCCCGTTTCCACCACACTTCTTGAATTGGAGACATTAACAGCAGTAGACACGGTCTGCATATCCTTATCAATGCTACTATCAGCAACAATCTGCACATTTTTCACACCCTCCTCCACCTTAATATCAATCACAGTATCCTGGGTACTGACAGCCTCCACACTGCCAGACTCAACTACAACCCATAGTTGAGCATCCAGAGGCACCTTCGGTGAGTCTCGCACTAGATTAGCTTGCACTCCTTACAAAGAATATGAATGATTTGACTCAGAGTCTTGACTACCTGACCACCACAAAAACATTAATTCCAGCCGAGGTTGAAGCAAATCCCAACAACTTCAAATGCAAGGAGCAGGTAGCTCATGACCCACCCTCCCCCGATATAGGTATGGCTCTTGATTTAACTTATTTGTCTGACGCTATTCATCTCACGTACGGTAGGAGATTACAACTGACTGCATAATAGCTGGTATTGGGAGATCGAGCCATTAAGAGAGATTCACCGACTTCATCAACTTTGTCACAAGTTGAGAATCCATCTAGTGTACAAGAGCCATAGCATGGAGGATCACCATCACCTTCCACTTCTTTACCGTCATCATCATTATTCTGAAAAAGCCAAAAGATAATAAAGGAAGATGCATTGTCGAGTCAGCCTTGAAGGAGAACACACCCGTCATGAAGTCTTCTTCTACACCTGCAGACAAAGCAGCCCATATAGTTTTTCCTTTTTCTTCTTCTACTCATGTATTGGATAACATTGTACAGACTGATTCTAGTTGACCACATGTACATGATGACTCTAATTTGAATAAGAGAAATGAGCAGTATGTTGTTTATTCTTATTCTGTTCCATTTCCTTTAGCTTTGAATAATATTCAAAAAAATCAAAAATTAAAAACAACACTATCTGATTCTAGAGGGGTAGAGGTACTTCATAACATCTTTTTAGAGACGCCACTCCTCATGGCCATGGAGTACATGCCCACAGTTAAAGAGGTAATGAAAGAAGCATGTACTCAAAAGCGCAACCAATGCAGAATAGACGAAAGAAAATAGAAAAGCACATATTAACCATTGCCAAAGATCATGCCCTTAGTAATCTCATGCCCAAAAATAATGATAAAAGAGCACCTCACATCCGTTGCCTAATCTTCGATCAAGAGTTTGATCATACTCTACTCAATAGCTGATCCTCCATTAATCTCATGCCATTCTCTCTACTCACTGAGTTTGGGATGGGGCCTCTTAGATCCACAAGGATGAACCTTCAGTTTGCCGATACATAGATTAAGAGGTCAAGGGGTATTCTTGAGGACTTTATCGTAACGGTGCAAGGAATGAGGTACCTAGTTGATTTTGTTGTTATGGATATGAATACCTCCATACCATTACGACATATCCCAATCAAAATTGGTATGCCTTTCCTTCGAACGACCAAGTCAATGGTTGATTATGGTGTTGGAGAGAAAACCTTCCACTCCCTCAGTTACAAGGTTAAGATAGAGATGATTTCAGATCCGAAGCCATCACTGCCACTAGCAACATCAGATGAGTGATGAGCAGGAGATTTTCTCGCAGGTAAGAAAATATCCTCTGGGGAGGTGAAGATAAATTATTGCTGAGGTGACCCACAAGATTCCTAATCAATCAACAAGTACCCACAATGTATAAATAAGCAATGAATAGCCAAAAATGCGAGGCACAATTTATTAAACTCTAAAATATGTACATACTCATCTTTTAAGTCTTTTAGGTTGAATTTTTGGTTTTTATTTTTTAATTAAATTAATAGTGAATATATGTATATAAGTAATTTTATTACTAAGAAGATATATATATATATATATATATATGAATACATACATATATGTACAGACATAAGAGAGAAAGGGACAATTAAATACAAACGAGCTCTTTATATATATTTTTTGGTTTTCAATATTGCAAATTTTTTATTGTTTATAAATAAAATAAAAATATATTTAGATAGAATATACTAGCAAATAGTATAAGTATATAATATATATGTATACATATAGCTAATATATGGGAGATATATATCCTAAACTAATCCAAAAATCTAAGAAATATATTTTTTAGGCTTTTTATATTTTGCTAATGTTTTTATGATTTTTCTAGATTTTTCCCAAGTTTTTTCTATTTTTAAAATAAACAATATCCCAAATCATGGGTAAAATAAGTATTAAGAATTGATTTGAATATTAAAAATAATAGAAAGCATTAAAAATTTTAAAATCAATTTTAATAAGTAAATAATAATATATAAAAAATTTTGGGATGAAAATAATTTTTTTGGAATTTTTGGATATCTTTTATATTTTTATAAAGGATTTTGGAGTATTTTAATTTTTAGTATTTTTCTTTTTTATTTATAGGTATTTTGTTCTACAGTCAATATATGTAATAATAAACAACATATAATTTTTTTGAAATTTTTAAAGGAATTTTGATATTTTTTAGCATTTTCATAGCTAGACAGGGAATTAATATTCACTATTTGAATATTAATGAATAGATAAATGTCAAAAATGCAAATTAAAAATCAGAGCATTAAAACATGTCATCCAAGGCATTTATGCGCATTTTTCAAAATTAAATACAACATGAGGCATTTTTAACAAAAATGAAGAAGTAATATTATTTAATGTGTTGGGAAGGACTTATTTGCAATTAAAATAAATATTTAATTCATTCTAGAACCATTTTATGAAATTAAGGAGCATATATGCAATTTTCCATGAAATACTTAAATTAAAAATGCCCTGAAGTGCCTTTCTGCAAATACATATAAGTTTTGTTCATCTTTACAAATTTTCCACAAAATTATACATTGAATATGCAATTTCTTATATTAGAAGTTAATATGCAAAATAAGGGGGTCATGCTTGGAAAATACCCAACACACATGGCAAGCTACATGAGCTGAGCTAGCATGGACACATGGGTAAATACATTAAAACATAGGGGGAATCAATAAAATTTTACAAAACTATTTACACTCCATACGAATATTTAAGTACTAAAATAAAATAAAGAAAATAGAGGGGGTATAGTGCAAATTATCCCTTATCTGCTACGGTCCAATGGCTGAGATGTGCATACTTAGATACATGGCGGCTCCACATCTCATGATGACGGTTCGACGCTGATGGATGAGGTTAGACCTCTAGCGAAGATCCGACAGTTGTGGATTCACTTGATCGAAGGCCATCTGCTGCATATGGGTGCAACTATTGATCGAATGGCGGAGAAGCTTGATGGAGGAATTGGGAAGAATGGAGCCCCTCCACTACTTTGATTGCATGGATCATGCGCTCCAAACCTCCTCGCTTGCTGCTGTGTTGGGGAAATACTTCGTCGGGATGATCTGCAGTTGGGAGATCTGTCAAATGGATCCAGGAGCCATCGACAGGGGATTGGATAGCTTGAATACATAGTCATGTTTGAATATCTCAAAGTCTCATTAGACAGGGCCATCAAGATCTGCAAAAGAGATGGGAAGCTTCGAGGTGCAACGGCGGTCAGGTTTTGGTTGTTGTTTGTGGAGTTCGTGGTGAGATGAGTAGAGATGAAAGTGCTCGGGTGATTGACGACAGATGGAGCATCGTTCCTTTTATCCAAGGGATCGAAGGGTGATAGGGGCCAAATCGAAGGAGAAGCGGATGGGTAAAGAGCTGGGATGGTTGGTGCATTGGAACGATGGTTGGATTACAGTGGGATGGCCGGATCTCTAATGACTTTGGTGAATAGAATATTCGAATTACAGGTAATCCTACGATATAGAGGCTGAATTGAATGCATAAATGAAATGACGGAATCGAAATCTACCTAAGAAATGAAAATGTGCATATCTTACCTAGAGAGGAAGCTATGGAGAAGGACGTCACTGGAGCACCACTTGGACCTCCTCTCTCTTGCGATGCTTCAAGTCTCGGAGAAGCTACCTCTATCACCGGAAAACTCACACGCAAAAGATAGTGGCACTACAGATCTTGGAGAGGGATCAAAAGGAAATATATAAACAAAAATTTGGGTGATTTTTTATCTTGATCATTGAGAGGCTCGATGAAGATAAGAGGAATCTAATGAGTAGGCATGGATTTCGATTGTGATGGGAAGATTTTTCATGAAGGACTCGAGGAAAATCATCAATCAAAGAGATCGGGCGGAGGCAGAGAAGATGGGGTGCTCGAAGCTCTAATAGGGTCAGAGGCGGGGAAGGACAAGTGACTTGGGTCAACAGCCTACACCTCCTGATTGGTCCATATAAGATGCTACAGGAGAAAAGAGCGAGCTTTATTCAAAAATAATTAAATAAAAATAGTAAATGATTTAAATAATTTTTTTATTAATAAAAATGTTTTTTCACGTAGTATTTTAATATTATTTTTATTTATTTTTATGAGTTAATTTATTACAAGTTACTTTTTACAAAGTGTATTTATAGGTATATTAACCTACGTTTTGTATATTTTATTTTTATGTTTTATTTTTTAATTTTTTATTTTATTTTCAAATTTTATATATTTATAACTTAGTTTTATATGCAAAAATATATTTTTGTTATATTTTTAGGATGTATTTTATACACTTAAATAAATAGAGGTATACATTATATATGTAGAAGTTTTGTATATTGAACTTTGTATTTCTATAGACTATTTTATTTTTGTTTTTTTTGTATGGTTTTATTATATTCTAAATATGTACATGTACTATAAACAATAATTGTAAAATTGAAAAAAAAATAAAATTCTAAAAATAATAAAGAATAAATAAATGAATATTTTATTCAGTTATACCATACAAAGGGGTCCAAAACCTAACTTTCGTACCTTATCTCCATTTTGTATGAAACCATCTTCATTAAATAGCTTATTAAAAGTTATATACAATTAAAGTTAATTTGAGGCATTTTGGGTTTTTATTGAGAAGATATGGGTCTGGGAACTTTGGGTTTTGGCTTTTTATTCTGAGTATAAAAACGTACACTGTATATTATTTTTGTGCAAAAACAATTTTGTATTTTTCTATAGATTTTTATCTACAACATTCATGTCAAAGTTTCTTTATTTTAGGTATAAATAACGAAGAGAAAAATGGGTCCCAAAAATGAATTATTCATAAATAGCAGAATGGGATTTTTATTTTACTTTTGTCCCTTATTTCGACCAACTTTATTCCTCGTTGACCACAACCATTCTTGACTTGGTCTCGAGGTTTAGGGTCATGAAACACCTTTGGCATTTTATTTTTTTTATTTTTTTATTCTTTTATTTTGGCTTTAAACAATGTAATTTATACAATAATTGCATAATAAATGAAGAATGTTAATTTGTACAAAATAATGATATTTATATGCATTTAGCTACGGTTTAAAGACAAAAATGAAAGAATAAAGATGATGAAATGGAGATTCATCACCCCTCTATACTTGCCTTTTCTAGTCCCTACAAAATACTTATGTAATGAGTGCAAGAAATAAGAATAAAGAAAATAAATAGAAATAACTTGGAATAATTGCCAACTTCTAAACTAGTCTTAAAAAAGTCAAAGTTTGAAGCTCAGAGAAGACCTTTGGATTAATGGTGTGTTCGGAACCACATGAAGGTCAGAAAGTGTGACATAACAACCCTTAGGATCCATACTCCTATTATCCATTCCAATTCACAGCCAAGTCAGAACCATCCTCTCAGTCGCATACTCTTGCTATCTTGAAACGATCGAACCATGTATGTGAAATTCTTCAACTCTACCTAAACAAAACCGTTGAACCATCAAGGCATCTGCTCTTCTGGTAACTTGTCCTCGTGGAGACAGATATTCCCTTTCTAAGGTCCGGTGCTCATGGTCTTTACAACCGAATGGTGGAGAAGGTAGAAGAATGCAAAAAGAAGTGGGAATGGACCGATGTAGTTTTCATTCCTTTATGAAGTCGGTTTAGTGTAACTGATTCTTCACTAAGAAGTAGGCTTTTTCTGAAGCTTCAATTTTTGTGTAATTTTTGGTATCGGCTTCTTTGGATATTTTCTTTGAATTTGTTAAACTTTTGCATTTTTGCTCGTGCCTCCATGGATGTAGCATCTTTTGTTCCACTCATTTTTTGGGGTCTTGGAAAAAGTTACACCCTAAGCCCATTCCTCATCCAATGCATTTTCTCAATCCATCTCCATTCTTTAGATATCATTGTAACCAAAAAAAGTGGGTTAGAGTATTGATGTCGGCAATCCCCATGAATGATTCCTGAGCCACCTTGATGAAGTAGCCATGCATCGTCCCGACTTAGACTCCAAGATTTTTCAACAGTTTATCTGAGTTGAGCAAAGTGCTAGGTGTGAGGTTTCCATTCAAGTCACTATCTCAAGAGTCATACGGATGATGTGAATGATTCTATTTAAGCACGCCGAATTGACTCATGAACATAGTCTTATGGAACCTAAAGAATTAAATGAAGATGACCTGAAATATGTCTACTCCACGTCCTCAATGGATTCTTCTGAAATTATGTGTATTGAGGTCCATTGCAACCTCCAATCATTAGACTATACTTGGACTTGTTCCATTGTCTATGTCATTTCAAAAAGTGTGAATGTTATGTACAATGCAAGAAAAATATTTTTGTGATTCAATTTTATAGTTTTGAACTTTTTATGGATTTCTGAAATAGTTTTGCAAATTTTTATGCACTTTTTTGAATAATTTTGGGAATTTGAATTTTGCAAATTTTTAGGGATTTTTCAAAAACAAAAGCTTTTTTTTGGAACAAAACGGTAGAATGTGTAGCTATTTAAATGGGTGTGCATTCTTTTATTTATAGGTTTGGGTTATAGAAATTTACAACATTGTATAAACATGGTTTGTAAAGAATCTTTATTTGTTCGAATTATGTACATAGTTCTAAAAATAATTTGAAAAAATATTGCAAACATTTTGAAAACTTTATTTTGCAAACTAACGTGACAAATCAATTTTACAATCATTTTACAAAATTTAAAAATCATTTTGTAAAGATTTTTCAAACAACGTGTATAGATTTTTCAAACTATTTTTGCAACAATTTTCCAAACCAATTGCAAACAGATATCAAGACATTTTATTTCAAAAAAAGAAAAGAAATTTTTACAAACAAAGTCTCTTTGCAAAGGTTGATAACATTTTGCAAAATATTTTCCAAACAATTTTTCAAAAGATTTTTCAAACATTTTGCAAAACATTTTTACCTGATTTATTAATATGTATATAAGCAGAATTTTAATGAATTTTATATAAGTATGTTCTTTACACTTAATTAATTGTATTTTAGCCACACTTCCTGAAAATACAAAAGTATGGGTTATGGATAAAGTATTTACAATATATATACGACCCCTATACTTAGCTTGAGCTATGTCCTCATAAATCATAAAGAAAAGAGAAGACATAACCCACGATGATTATAGAGAAGCCTATACTACAATGGCTAAAGAATAGAAAAAGAATCTATGAGAAGTAGACTATTCCCCTATACTTAGGGACAATTGATCCTATGTATAACAGATTGTATCTACGTATAGGGAAGGTCGAGGGTGGGAAAGACAATGTCAACGATTCGTCCTGTCTCTCCCTATATTTAGGGTAAAATATCTGTAACTATAGACAGGAGTATCGATAAGTGAGGAGACAAGTGATGGGGAAAAGAATAAACATATGGGTTTGCTCATCCCCACTATTCTTAGGATGAAGCATATCCTAAGTATAGAAGCGATGAATACGGAGAACAAGTCAGAAAATAGAAAATACAATAGAAAAATAGAAAAGAAGAAAAGAAGAAAAACTAGAGTAAATGTTTTGAGGACCATTATATGAATCTTTCGATACTGGTGAGGTTGTGGAGGCTTCTTCATTACATATAACTTGAACTGAATCAACAACAACCAAGAAAGTGTCATGTTCAAGGTACGACTTCAGTCAAACCGTTGATGATGAATGGTTGTGTGTCAGGCAACAAATTTCATCACAATGCTTCTATTGTCATGCACTTCTTGCACTCTGAATGGCCCTATCCATTTACTCTTTAATTTTCTTGGGAATATCTTCAGCTTTGCGTCAAATATCAACAGTTTTTGTCCAGTCTCGAAGGTCTTTCATATGGTGTGCTAGTCATGCCAATGTCTAACCTTCTCCTTATACATCAAGTTTTTATCATACGCATAGTCTCGTAATTCCATGAGCTTGTTCATATCATTTTTTCTTTTCTAACCACCTTTTTTGTTTAGTATAAGTTGCAGATATTGATTGCCCATGATGATTATGGATTAGTTCCATGGGATGATGGCATGACTTTCCATATATGAGATGATAGGGCGACATGCCCAAGGGAGACTTGAAAGTGATTTTCTATGACCAAAGGACAGAATCCACGAGTTGGAACTTATTCTTTCTATCCGACTTCACAAGCTGAAGGATATGGTAAAATCCTTAAGCGCATCACGGAAGCGAGAGGATCGCATCATATGCGATCGAGAGCGAATAGTCGCACTAGTGGCTCGATGCAAAGGAATTTAAAATTTTTCATGTGATAAAACCACATAATCCAAGAACACTTCTCAGATCGTTTCATCTAAACCATAAATAAGTATTAGGTTTAGCCTCTTGAAGCATTTTTGCGATCGAGTCTCTAAACGAAGAGACCTTATGTCTCAAGTCCGATCCGTTGGAGGAGACGCTTGCGAGCGCGTCGATGAAATGTGTGCTCCTCGGAATCCATGTTGATGATCCAAGCGATGAATCTCCTGATCTCGTCATAGAAGATACGACGTCTTCCTCACGAGCGAGGCACCTCGAAGGAGATAGAGATCCACGAGGAAACAATCTGGCAGCATAACGACGGCGCTACGACGATGGAGACTCTCTCTAGGGCTTCCATGGTAGACGGCCATAATGAGAGAGGGGGAGAGATGGCGTGTAGAGAAAGATAGAGAGAGAGAAGTTGTTGTTCACAACTTGTGTGTTGTAACGAAGAAGAGAAAGGGGTGCCTCTCCTTTCATAATATTTTAGGATCTATGGATCTAAATACATGGACAACATAAATCCAATGGCTCACTTTTATTTGTGTTTCTTTTAATGGCCATAATTTTGTTGTAAATATACAACAACAATTAAAAAAATAAAAAATATATACATATAATTTGATTTATATCAAATCAATCTTCATTGGAGAAATAGGAAGGAGGCAAGCCTCCTTCCATAAGAACAAGGGGGGACGGCCCACGCATTCCATAAGGAGAGGGTGACCGTCCATTCTCTTCATATGGCAAGGTGTCTCCTTCCAATTTCATGAGCATCCATATCTCATGTGTATCTCCACTATTTTGCAACAATTTTTTATTACAAATTTATTACACAAAAATAAATCCAATTTATTTTTTAAACATTTCAATCATGCCATTAGAAGTTTGTGAATCACATTCACAAGCCAAAATAAAATGTGAATTACATTTTCAATTAATTGTCCAATGTGAATCCAATTCACATCAACAATTAATTAACAAATGTCTCTCTCTTATAAACTATAAACCTCATTTATAATATATATGATTAATTTGGATATTGCTGTCCACATTATTCCTATCCATGATAATTAAATCACATTTAATCATCTTGCATCTCTATTCTCATTTGCCCAAATAATATGAATCATATTCGTATTATTCACATCTTTAATAATTAAATCACATTTATTTATCCTTGATAACTCTCCTTCTAGTATGAATCAAATTCATATGCTAATTAAATCTCAGTTAATTATCCATTTTCTCAATGCTCTGATACATATATCAACAATGAAATTATCCTGAACTCTTTCAATGATAATGTGCTTGTGCTTTCTTCGCGGATACATAGAGATAAGGACATGATGATTGTATTGTTCCACGTATAGTGACTTGGATATTAAGAACAAATCTCAAATATAGATCGTGCGGACCTCCCATAGATACTTGATTAAATCAATACCGCAAATCTTTTCATTGCATCTGAATCACATTCAGATCACTGTCCAACATTTGGACTAAGATCAGATTACATCTCTTATGAGAGGAGTCACTAAAATCCAAACCTGTTTCATCACTCCCTATGAATGGAAGCGTCATGGTTATACAACCATTTATGATCACATCACCCTCAGGTATTCCTTATACCGGTACAATCTACATACTGGAAGACTAGAATAAACCCTAAGTATAGGATGAATTTTATACTATCTACTTCAGGGTTTCATCATTATGTTTCTCATTTGACTATTGGGAGTTGGTATTGATCATATACATTCCAAAAGCATATATCATACCCAGGTGTTTATCATATACTTTACAATAAAGTATATATCAAACCTACAAATTCGATCAAGCTTCCAAAGAGAGACGACCGTGCACGGAATTTGATTCATCCCAATATCTCATGAGTGAGCTCATGTCTTCCGGTTCAGTAATGAATCTGTATGATCCCTTAGAGAGATCTTATTACTCATATGCCCTTGCAAGTACACCAGCATGCCGATTTATAGACCTTGATTAGATCAACAACCTATTAGTCTTCCAAATGTACATACTCAGACATATAGTAACACATCTATCTTCGGTCAGAGGATGTGTGCCTATATCGTGACAACAAACAACATAGGACTTTGGTTATCTCGATCTCGTTATGTCAACTCCTTGACCTAACTTATGTAACACCTCCGAATCTCTATTCCTATGCAGAGGACCTGCATCAAGAGGTCGGTTAGATATCGGCCTTTATAGAAAGGATTGCCATTTCCTTCTCAGGCTGGAGATCCTCTCTTAATAATAATTTGATCGTGCTTGATGAGTCCTCAATCTAACTCTTTAGATATTCATCACATCACCAACCTCTATGATTCAATGATTGAATCAACAATTGTATGATCATTAAGATGGCCATGGTATATAACCCTAATTGTACAAAGGGAACTGTTATGAAAATTATTTATTCTTCATTTCATATCAGGGAATGATATTTGCAATAACATTTATTGCATAATGGCTCGCCGTGGGTGCGCATGTCCAATAATCTCCCACTACCCAAAGAGCCATTAATGGGCAAATTATTTAAACCCACATTCATGTGACAATCATAGGCTATCTATAAAAATAGCTAGGTAAGATGATCAGTCACTGTGTTCCCAAGATACTATGCCAAGGCCTTTTACGACACTTGGATATCTCCTAGTAACAGTGTTCGCATCCAATGCAAATGTTGCTTCATTTGCAACCAATACTCAATCTTGTTAGTTATAGTGTCCTTGACACTATACTTCAATAATAATTATAACCAGTATGTAATTTCTATTATCCTTATCAGAATACCCTTAGTCATGGATATATCTATCTTGTAAGGTATCCACAGTTAAGACCCTTTCAGATCACCATATATAAAGTCTTAAGTTCTTTAAGATAAGACTTTGAGATCCCTATCTCAAAAAGTCTTGTCATCTTTGATGATATAGTTATTATTGCAACCAAGTATTTTATCTCCATAGCAAGATAGTAATAGTTTACTACTCCCACTGCATGGCAGACATCTGACTTTTGTACACGTTTAACATACATCCGGCTTCTCATACCAGATGCACAATGTCAAGCAGTTTTTAGCATTCATTTCCTCAACTCTTTGAGGTGCTACCCCTTTTTAGATAGGCCAGTACCATATCTTAAGGGAAATATGCCTTTCTTGGAATTTTCCAGAAAATGGAAATGTCCAAGGTGTACCACTAATGTGACGGTCCCAATACTCCCTACTTTTGCCTATGAACAACTTCAGAACTAAGATCTAAGAGGTATCCTTGAGATCGTATCTCAAGGTATCGAACAACCAGTCTATAAAACACTTGTTATTATCCTTATGCCATTCGAAAGGATTAGGATATCATCTACATTTAACATGATGAACATAATGGCACTCCCACTAAGATTTTCATGGTTCATCAGGATTTTATCTGAAATCATAACATTTATAATTTCATCAAATCCAATGTTCCAACTTTAAGAAGCTTATTTGAGTCCGTAAATGAGGTTCTTCCGCATGCACACCTTGCTTTACTCAACCATGAATCCTGGGGCTACTTCATATGAATATCCTTGGAGAGGAATTCATAGAGGAATGCAATCTTGTCTCACATATTGAAGATGTCATAGTCAAGTTGTGTAGATATAGTTCGCAATATTCTGATGGGTTTACGCATGGTCACTGAAGAGCAAGTCACATATCAAGCGATGTCTTATCTTTGCGTATCTTGTGGATACGAACCATGTTTTGAAGGTCTATACCTTCTCATCAGGTTCCCTCTTTCTCTTGAAGATCTATTTACACCTAACAGGTTTTACCCTTATAGGTGTATCTTCGAAGGGTCCATATACAACACGTGTATATGAAGTCTACATTAGACTTTATTGCTAACATCCATCTTTCAAGTCATGATCTTCAGAAGCTTCATCACATGAAGTAAGATCATTGTCAGACTTAACTGACACATGAAATCCATCCACAAACACATTTGAAGAGGTATTAGTGTCTCATCTTTGATTGTCCTTTTAGTTTCTGATTTCATGAGCCTCATTATCATCTCTAGACTAAATGAGTTCCTTTACTTCATTTTCATCTTGATTCTGAAGAAAGTCATCCTCTAAGAATCATATCCTTAGAGATGAGATCTTTTAAGAATCTCACCGTCATAAAGTAGGTATCTGATACCATCCTTTATTTTCCTTATGAAGTAGCACTCTCTTGTGCTAGATTCCAGCTAATTTGCATGAAACCTTATTAAGGATATACATTGTAGTCTCTACTACATGTATACCGTGGAAACTAAGAGGTAACTATGCTAATATTCATTATTGATCAAATCATGTCACACATGATACAATTGTTTCTCCCTACAACTCCATTGAGTTTAGGTGTATTAGGAGGAGTGATATAGGAATGATATTCATATCTCCATAAAGTATTCCTTGAATTCATCTAAAAGGTACATACTAACTAGGTTAGATCGAATTCATTTTATCTTCCTTCAAACTTTGGTTCCAAACCAAAATTGTGAAATCTTTGAACATTTCAAAGCTTTCTAAGGTTAAGGGAAGAAATCTCATATCATAAATAATCATCAATAGACATCACATATCCATAATGTTTATTATGATATGGATGATACACATACATAAATATGTATGAGATCTTGAATACCTTGATATCTTACACCATTCTTAGAGAAAGGTGTATTAGACATTTTCAATTTGAATACAATATTCATAAGTTTGTAAGATTTGAAATTTCAGACAATCTGAAGTTTCATTTCTTACTAGTCTATTAATCTCGTCAATAAACAACTGTTCATGGCTTGATGCCAGATCATTGTCAAATGATCATCATTCTCCTCTTAATCTTTTAAAGATTTAGTTTGCAATATTTGAAATGTTAATGAACCATAATTTTCTAATTTAGTAGAGTCCACTAGATGTTAGATTACCACATGAAATATATCCATCATAACTCTTTACGATAGGTCTATTCTAGAATCGTATTTATTTCCAACATTTAGAAATAAACAATGAGTGTATTCTAATATCTAGGTTATAGAGACATTCTCTAAGACTAATGGATCTCCCAATGAAAATATGAAGTCTATCTATCCAATAGTTGTTGTTGCAACAATTGCATCAACATCCATGTGGATGACTATAAAACCTTAAGATCAAATTTCTAATCTTCTAAAACATATGCAAATAATTGCAATTGTTATTAGAAGAATGAGATACAATTATTAGACTTTGATCATATCAAATAAGAAAGTCAATTTCAATGATTATATGTAGATTATTCCAATGCACTATCTGAGTCCTTCTCTAAGGAGCCTAGATAGTCTTGATAGTCATATTACCAACACATCAGGTTGTTGCAGTATTGACACTAATCCAACTCTTTGGATGGAAGTTACATAAGTACAATCAACTATTTGACTTTCCTTTATGCTTGGTCCGACCCATGCTTCCACTGTGAATCCTTCATCAATAAACAACCATTGCTTAAGACAAAGGATCTCTTTTGTCAATTACAAAAGATTTCAATAAAAGAGTATTTCAGCATTTATACATGCCTTATTTATTTCATACAATATGAGTATCATGAAGCTTCATGAATGACTTTAGTATAGATAACAGAATGATGGCACTCATCATATCTACATACATCTTAACTCTGAAAAGCCTTTTGGTTCAGATGGGTACTAAAACAGTTCGAATACACCATCTCTCATAGATCCACCATTCTGCATGATGCAGAGAACAAAGCCATTCATGATTAAATGTCAAGAGCACATATGTATGCCGGAACATCTTCTTAGATTTTATAAGGATTGTTAGACAATTACGATCATCATCAACATGTCACTTCCAAAGTACATTAGATGAGAATCAAGACTATATAGACATACGAACCCTAGGGATAGTAGACATATTGCCTATTTAATTGTAATTCCTCATTATTATGAGGAAACTTGCACATTGCAACCACAGACATTATGTGTCAAACTGCAAGTGCAATATCTTGATCATGGATCCAATCCATTATATTTCACTGGTTATTATTGAGTGTAATATAGAGTGGGTTTAATGAAGGATTATCTGATGTATGAAAATTTGCATATATATATATATATATTTTACTTTGATTTAGGAATTTTTATATCAATGTTGTCTTTCCCTGTTAACACTGAAAGTTCATTCCCTTAATCACCTTTAATATAAGAGATATATATCTCAAGCAAGATCTATGATCTCCTTTCTTTTCTTTGTCTCATCCCAATAATATGAGAAACTATAACTTGGATAAAAAGAAGCAGGAACACATTCCGCCTTGCAAGTCCATCTTGCATTTCCCAATTCGGAATTTAATATCTAGGCCCACCACCCGAAGGTGATGTTGACCCATCATTAATTGAACCAACCATCAACAGTAATACAACTCGCTGTGCGCAATCCAATATCGCCTCATTAATTTGAGGATCCGATATTAGGGTCACTACGCATGTGCTTTTATTTGTTTGATTACGACTACTTCGTAGGTTTTACTTGCGCTCCTTAAGTTCGACCCTGCTCGCTATACCAGGTTAAAATAAAATTGCAGAGACCACTTACATTGATTTTGATTGATTTATATGCTTGACTGAGTGTTTTGATTTTTCTTGATTGACCGAAGTGATTGGTAGAGAATAACGACCTTAAAAATTTTTCCATCTTGGCTAATCTTGACTTCCGTGCCATCATGTGCTCAACAAGCACCATTGAATGATTGTTAAGAATCGATCTCAGGCCTGAGAAGTAGATGGAAATCCCTCTCTAAAGGTTGATCTGACCGACTTGTTGATGCAGGTCCTCTACATAGAAATAGAGATTCAGATGTATCGTATAAGTTATATCAAAGAGTTGACTAAACAAGATCGAGATAACCAAGACCTATGTCGTATGCGGTCATGATATAAGCATGCATCCTTGGACCGGAGACAGATGTATTAGTATATGTCTAAGTATGTACATTAGGCATGCCATTAGGTTATGACCAAATCAAGGTCTATACACCAGCGAGCTGATGTAAAAGAAGGTCATATTAGTAATAAGATTTCTCAAAGTGATCATACATATTCACTAGTAAACTGGAAGACATGAGCTCACTGAAGAGGTATTGGGACCGGTCAAATTCCTTGCATGGTCATCTTGCTTTCGAAGCATGACAAGAATTTGTAGGTATGATATATGCTTTTGGAAAGCATATGATCAATACCATCTCCCCATGAACAAAAGAGAAACTTAATGATACAAACCTGAAGTTGACATTTTAAATGTGATCTACAACTTCGGGTTTATACTAGGTCTTCCTGTATGAAAGACGTATAGGTATTATGAACACTCAAGCAAGATCTATGATCTCCTTTCGTATCTTTGTCACATCCCAATAATATGAGAAACTATAACTCGGACATAAAGAAGCGCGAACACATTCCGCCTTGCAAGTCCAACTTGCTTTTCCCAATTCGGACTTTAATATCTGGGCCCACCACTACGAAGGTGATGTTGACCCATCTTTAATTGAACCAACCATCAACAGGAGTACAACTCGCTATGCGCAATCCATTATGAATATTATTGGATTGCGCATAGCGAGTTGTATTCATGTTGCATGGTCATCTTGCTTTGCGCGCATGACAGGAATTTGTAGGTATGATATATGCTTTTGGAAAGCATATGATCAATACCATCTCCCCATGAACAAAAGAGAAACTTAATGATACAAACCTGAAGTAGACATTTTACTATTTCGAGATGCAAAGAGCCCGATCCAAATGTCTTGTATGTAGGAGCCGTCACTTCGGACAGGCTTCTCCGACATACAATCTCTGGCGACGGAACCCTTTGCCTTGACGGGAGACCATGGATGTCACTTATGTTATCCTCCATATCTTGCTCAAATTCTAATTAATCATTATGAATCATATTCATTACAATTAATTCTTTCAAGTGAAATACAACTCTATTCATAATAGAGTATTTTAATTTTAATTGGATTCTAATTAATCTAATAATATTAAATTAATTATCCAATTAATATACAACAAACATTGTTACTGTTACTTGAATCATGGTATTATCTCCAATACATATTATTTCGAATTTTAATAATTAGAAAATACATCACGATCTCTCCAACATTATTCCTTCCCTACCCGCTGTCATAACCAATACTGTCGTGAGTGGGATAGACTGCACACGGTGCAACCTGCTACCCCAACGCTCCCTAACTAGACACCATATCCGCTTCAGGCTAGGATAATGCCAAATTGATCATTATGTACATGAGATGATAATCGATTTTTAAACCGAAGTTATACCATATAGTAGTAATCAAAACCATTTTGATTATAAGGAAATTTGGTTAACAAATTCCCAATCCTATTCAAGCAACTTTGTTTGTTGGAAGAAGATCATGTAACAAATTGTGATCTAGATTATATCTAATCAATTATTGGTTAAGGTAATGTCATTTAAAGAAATAATCATCATCCAATATTTCACAAATATTTTCCATAATTATTTCAGGAATTTAAACCATTTAATTTCACTTATTGATTAAATGACAATCACATGGTTCTTGATTAGGAATGTAATTTTCAAGCAGTGAACCTTATTTACTAAAATTAGCATATCTCAATCAATTTAAATTCAAATCATGCAAAATAAGTTTCCAATGTTTGATAATTTGATTTACAATAGACACTAAGTGATTTACATACATTCAAGGCATTTAAAAATAGTAATTAACTACCTAATTATGTCAAGATTCGCAGTCCCTGAAATAGTGGATATATGTTCACTGAAATGATCATAACTTGAGTATTCGGATTCCAAATAACACAAACTCAAATACCACGTTTTTCTATTTAAATGGGGAACATAATACTTATTTCGTATTTAAACATTTATACAGGGCATAAATGCGATAAAACATTCGCAAACCCTAACGAACCCAAGTCATCCTAGGTTTATGGATCATATCCGAAACCTTTGACGTATAGCTTTGATATCACTTTAAGGATATGGTAAGATCCTTAAGAGCCTCAAGGAAGCATGAGGATCGCATTGTATGCGATCAGGAGGGACTAGTCGCACTAGGTGCTTGTTACATCAGAATTTAAAATTTTTCATGCGATGAAACCACATGATCGAAGAACACTTCTCGGATCATTTCATCTTAAACCACAAACAAGTAGTAGGGTTACCTCTTGAAGCATTGTTGTGATCGAGTCTCTAAACTAAGAGACCTCCTGTCTCAAGTCCGATCTGAGGAGGAGACGCTTGGGAGCGCATTGATTAAACGTGTGCTCCTCGTAAGCCATGTTGATGATCCAAGCGATGAATCTCCTCATCTCGTCATACGAGATACAATTTCTTCTTCATGAACGAGGTGCACCGAAGGAGACGGAGATCCACTAGCAAAAAATCCGACAGTATAATGACGACGCTATGACGATGGAGACTTTCGCCAGGACTTCCATGGTGGACGACCACAATGAGAGAGGGGGAGAGATGGCGTGTAGAGAAAGAGAGAGAGACATAGAGAGAGAAGTTGTTGTCCACAACTTGTGTGGTGTAACGAAGAAGAGCAAGGGGTGCCTCACCTTTTGTAATATTTCAGTATCCATGGATCTCAATCCATTGACAACACAAATCCAATAAATTACATTGATTTGTGATTCTTTTAATGGCCTTGATTTTGTTGTACATTTACAACAACAATTAATAAAATCAAATATATATTGTATATAATTTTATGTATATCAAATCAATCATCATTTGAGAAATAAGAAGGAGGCAAGCCTCCTCCCATAAGAACAAGGGGGATGGCCCACACATTCCATAAGGAGAGGGTGACCGTCCATCCTATTCATATGACAAGGTGTATCATTCCAATTTCAGGAGAATCCATATCTCCAATATTTTGCAACAACTTTTTATTGCAAATTTATTTCACAAAAATAAATCCAATTTATTTTGTAAATATTTCAATCATGCCATTAGAAGTTTGTGAATCACATTTACAACCCAAAATAAAATGTGAATTACATTTTCAATTAATTATCCAATGTGAATTCAATTCACATAAACAATTAATTAACAAATGTAAATTACAAATATCTTTCTCTTATATATTTTAAATCAGATTTATAATATTTATGATTCATATGGATATTGCTATCCACATTATTCATATGCATGATAATTAAATCACATATAATCATCTTGTATCTTTATTCTCATGTGCCCAAAAATTATGAACCATATTCACACTATTCACATCTGTTATAATTAAATTACATTTAATTATCTTAGATAACTCTTCTTATAATATGGATCAAAATCATATGATAATTAAATCTCATTTAATTATCCATGTTCTCAATGCTCAAATACACATCAACAATGAAATTATCCCTTAACTCTTTCAAGGTTAACGTGCTTTTTCGCGTATACTTGGAGATAAGGACATGGCGATTGTATTGTTCCATGTGTAGTGACTTGGATATTGAGATCACATCGCATATCCAGATCTTGCGGACCTCCCATAGAAACTTGATTAAATCAAGACCACAAATCTAATCTTCTCATTGCATCTGAATCACATTCATATAAATGTCCAACATTTGGACCAAGATCAGATGACTTCTCTTCAGACAGGAGTCACTAAAATGCAGACCCATTTAATCACTCCCTAGGAATGGAAGCGTCATGGTTATACAACCATTTATGATTACATCACTCTCAGGTATTCCTAATACTTGTACATCCCACAAACTGGAAGACCCAGAATAAACCGGAAGTATAGGATCAATTTTACGATGTCTACTTCTGGGTTTCATCATTAAGTTTCTCATTTAACTATTCGGAGTTGGTATTGATTACTTTCCAAAATCAAATATCATACCTAGGTGTTGATAATATACTTTCCAATAATGTATATATCAAACCTACAAATTCAGTCAAGCTTCCAAAGTGAGACGATCATGCACGGAATTTGATTCTTCCCAATATCTCATTAGTGAGCTCATGTCTTTCGGTTCAGTAATGAACCTATATGATCCCTTTGAGATATTGTATTACTCATATGCCCTTGCATGTACACCAGTGCGCCGGTGTATAGACCTTGATTATATCATCAACCTATTAGTCTGCCAAATGTACATACTCAGACATATAGTAACACATATGTCTCCGGTTAGAGGATGTGTGCCTATATCGTGACTGCATACGACATAGGACTTTGGTTATCTCGATCTCGTTAAGTCAACTCTTTGACCTAACTTATCTAACACCTCCAAATCTCTTTTCCTATACAGAGGACCTGCATCAAGAGGTCGGTTCGATATAAGCCTTTAGAGAAAGGATTGTCATTTCCTTCTCAAGCTGAAGATCCTCTCTTAATAATCATTTGATGGTGGTTGACGAGTCCTCAATCTAACTCTTTAGATATTCATCACAACACCAGCCTCTATAACTCAATGATTGAATCAACAACTGTATGATCATTAACATGGCCATCGTACATAACCCGAATTGTATTAAGGGACCTATTATGAAAAATATTTATTCATTTCAAATCAGGGAATGATGTTTACGATAACATTTATTGCACAATGGCTCATCGTGGGCTCATATGTCCAACACAAGCTTTTGCATTATCAGCTTGATTTCTTTGTTTGATAATTTTGCCATGCCATTGGTCTAAGTATGATAAGGAGATGCAATCCAGTGTTTGATGATGTACTCCTTCATTAATTTCTTAACCTCTCTCTTAATGAATTGACTACCCTGTTTAATAATCGAATCTTTAGATTCCTGAACCGTGATATGTTGTTATCTCTTAGAAACCAAAAAAATATACAACTGTCTGCAGCTCGGTGCGGGGATAGCTTCAATCCAGCGACTCATGCAGTCAACGACAAGAAGGATGTGATCAAATCCCTGACTGTTGGGAAAGGATCCCAAGAAATTAATGCCCCCATGCATCGAACACATCTGAAATCTAAATAAAATTTAGGGGCATTGAGTCCTTTGCTTTAAGGGTGTCACCCAATCTTTGACAGTCAGTATCGTTCTTCACATAAGCTGCAATATCCTTAAATAGTACTAGTCACCGGAGGCCACACTATAGTACTTTCGTTGATGTTCTATCTCCAAAGTGGTATCCACCAGATTTAAGCGAATGATAATACTCGAGGACACTACGATGCTCCTCCTGAGAGATGCACTGTCGCCAAATGCAATACGCTCCTTTCCAGAATAGGAGTGGGTCTTCACATTGGTAGATATAGATAGTATAAAAAAATTATCATTCTTGATTTTCGTCCATTCTTGTGGGACTACACCACAAACGAGGTAGTTCACAATATTAACATACCAAGGTAGTGAATTCATGGCAAGAATCAACTCATCAATAAAGGTGTCTGTGATCTCCAAATAGAACTCCTGGAGGAGATGCATCCACCTGATAAGTCTAGGTTTGGCATCATTTTTCTGCTGTAAGTACCGGATAACATAGTGGTAAGTGTAGATGGTGACTTTAGATCCAAGCATATTGGATCTGAACTTCTCATGAGAAAATATCACAACTAGCAATTCTTTCTCTGTGATAGTGCAATTTCTCTAAGCTTCATCTAGTATTTTGCTAGTGTAGTGAATGGGAGAGAGAGCCTTTTCTTTCCTTTATCCTATAACTGCCCCAACTACAAAATCTGACGGATCCGTCATGCTCTCAAAGGGTAGATACCAATCTGGTGGTTGTAGGACTGGAGACTCAGTGATTAGATCCTTCAATTGATTGAATGAAAGGAGAACCTATTGATCATCATGAAACTTGGTCTTCTTGCAAAACAATTCAATGAGAGGTCGGGCGATGCGACTGAAATCTCTGATGAATCTCCTGTAGAACCATACATGTTGTAGGAATGACCTCATATTTCAGACAGTCTGAGGTGGCTCCAGATTGGCAATGCCATCCATCTTTGTCAGGGCAACTTCCAGGCCACGTTTGGAAATGAAGTGATTCAGCACAATCCATTCTATGACCATGAAGTGGCTCTTTTCCTAAGATAGCACAAGGTTGACATCACAACATTTCTGAAGTACACTATCCAGGTTCTCAAGATAGGTATCGAATCTATCACCATAGACTTAGAAGTCGTCCGTGAACACCTCGAGAAATCTTCCAACCATCTCGGCAAAAACTGCAAGCATGCACCTCTGGAATGTGGCAAGTGCATTGCACAAACCAAAAGGAATTCTCCTGAAGGCATAGATGTCGAATGGGAAAGTGAAGGTTGTCTTCTATTAGTCCTCTAGGGTGATTGCCATTTGGTTGTACTTGTAGTACCCATCCAGAAAGCAGAAGAACTCCATGCTGGCTAATCTCTCAACAACTTGATCGATGAATGGCAAATGGAAGTGGTCCTTCTTTGTTGTTGCATTGAGACAACAATAGTCAATACATACATGCTAGGAAGTTGGTACTCAAGTAGAAATCTCCCCTCCTCTTTCATTTGTAACCACAAAAAGCCTTGATTTCTTCGGAACTACATGCAAGGGGCTTATCCATTTTAAATGGAATATGGGATAAATGAAGCATGCATTACAATATTTCATGATTTCTTTTATGACTACATTCCACAAATGTGGGTTCAATCTTCTTTCAAACTTTTAGGATGGCTCGACATCTTCTTACAAGTAAATATGGTGTGAGCACATAGCTAGATTTATCCCACGGAGGTCTGATACATGCCAAACAAGCGCCTTACGATTTTTCTCTAGAACCACAAGAAGTCGAGATTTTTTATCCGGAGTTAGCCTACCATTGATGATGACCAGATACAAATTATCGGCACCTGCATGGAAGGCATACTTAAGGCCTGCCGGAAGTGGCTTTAATTCTGGTTCTGATCTAGCTTGCTTCGCGGCCACTTCGGAAATTGTGCTAGTAAGTTGATGATTTTCCATTCTTTTAAAGTTGCTGCTCACCTCAGTAGCTTGTTGTTCTGTTGACAATGTGCTAAACAGATATGCAATGAATTCATCATGTTCGTATTGGCATGAATCTTCTAAATCAAATAGACCATCAACCAATTAAATTACGTCTCCCATGTGATATCGGAGCTTGAGTTGACTGTGCTTTCTAGGTCTACTTCAGGAGAGAGGATTTCTAGGGTCCATGCGGCATTCAAAGAGAGTTTTATGTCTATGATTTCTATAACAATGTCACAGTCTGCTTCAGAAGATGCTGCATGACTTTTATCATATATGACTTTCAGCTCTCTGACCATGTCTATTGTAATTCTGTGGTTGCTCGAGCTGAACATGATATTCCTAGACCCGTAGTAATGGTCATGCAAGAATGATTGGTGTTTAAAGTAATGGTGCTGGGGAGTCCATATCAAGGACTACAAAATCAATAGGAAACTACATGTTTTGCATATTTACGACAACGTCTTCAATAGACCTCGAGGTCTCTTGATGCATAGATCAACAAACTGATGGATCATGTGTGTCGGATTCAATGGACCAAACCCGAATTATTGCCACAACGATGAGGGAAAGAGGTTGATGGAAGAGTCACTGACAAGTAGAGTCAGCTCGAAGACTTGGTCAAAAATCTTGCATCTGATCAAAGGTGCTCCTTTCCCTTGCTTTTTTTTGGGAGATTGTTGATGGCTACAACTGTAGTCATGGTGAGGACGTGCTTCTCAAGTTGATGGTGTATGTTGTTGCGGTTTGACCAACGCTTGTTTGTACACACTTTATTCAAGCTCGTCTTCACAGAGGGCATGTATTCCCTGACTTGCATCAATTGTAACACAACGGTTATTTTTTTTAAGAATATCCACAACTCTTGCAACAAACAATGCACTTTTTCTTTTTGCATTTTTTTGGATTTTTCTGTGGCATCATGAAAATGAATATTTTTAGAACTGAAATCAAAATCATTGTTCATATTTACAATAGAATTCTTGTCCACAATATTTTATAAATCTAAACTGCAATAAGGTGTAAATTCTGAAATGATTGTGCTACAACTGGTGGATGGCAAAAACTGTGGTCTCTGGTCTGTTGGCTAGCATTAGATTGGCTATTGGTGCTAGCTCCTTCATGGCTGACACTGCTTCACTTCGACTTTGATCTTTCTTTTATCTTTATTTTTGATTTTTTTTCTTTTCCAGATGGAGATGGTGATGAAGGACAACTGGCATGGCTCCTCCTCTTTATTCTTCCTCACACTAACCTATAGCTGGCACGACTAATGCAAAAGATGATGATTCACCTGATGAAGCTTTATTTTTTCTCTTCATTGTGGCGAACAGAGACAAGGTCCTACCGCTTCTGATAGTAACATAATTAGATAAAGCAAAATCACTATCATATGACTCTATAGCCACAGACTGGACATCACATTCTACATGCTTTATTCTTCTAAAGTTATCGGGATTAGCTTCAACTGATGTTGGGAAAGGAGTTTTGGTGGTCGTCCGGTTGTCTAGATTCCTTGTCATCTCTGTGAGACCCTTTACTAATTGGGCCAAGCAATCGAGGCTTGGGTTCATGGGAACCATTGATTATGCTAAGTCCATGGAATCGATGTAGGTTTCTGTGGAGTCCTGACTAAACCATCCACGGATCAACATTGTGAAGCAAAAGAGGATACTGCATGAAGAAGGATACGATGGTCAATGATGAATAAAAAGGAGTAGAAAGTATTAGAAAGGCTCAAAATGAGTAGGGGTCATAGAGCAGACACATATTATAAAATTTACATTGCTGCGTAGGACTTGATCTTTGAAACTTAATATCGATCCATATATACACAATACAAAATAAGGTTCTCCAACTCAACACAATGTGAAGTCGTAAAGGGCCGACTACTTTTATCTTTTCATTCATATTATTTCATGCATATATTTTAACAAATCCTTAGTACACTAACCCTTTAAGAGCGAGAGTACTGCGGAAAATTATCCCATACTTGTCCTCCTCCTTTGTAACCTATAGTCTGCAATTTTTGAGGTCCTTGTAACCCTTCCTAAATATATACTCAAGCAAAGAATAAGAGGGAGGAAGACGATAGGCAAAACCACTACATCGCACGTCGCTCGCAACGAAATCACTTGTAAGCGTGTAAGGACCTACTCAGACACAAACCGATGAGATAGATACACCCGTGAGGATGTGGCCTAAGCTCAGTACTTCAGACCAAGTCGATGTGACACACAAGGCAGGAAGACTGTCGATGATAAGGTCCTACTCGATCATGTATGATAGAAGAGGCAATACTTCAAAAATCCAGGCGATACACAAGGAAGTTACAGAATAGGTTTTGGACTCTAATCCTTAGTGGGTCATGCCTCGCTCATGGGAGGGATTTTAGTGAAGGATATGGGGAGATCCTTAAGTGCATCACGGAAGCGTGAGGATTACATCGTATGCGATCAGGAGCGACTAGTCGCACTAGTTGCTCGATGCAGCAGAAATTAAAGAAATTTCATATGATGAAACCACATGATCAAAGAACATTTCTCGATCATTTTGTCTAAACCACAAACAAGTAATAGGATTACCTCTTGAAGCATGGTTGCGATCGAGTCTCTAAATGAAGAGACCTCCTGTCTGGAGTCCGATCCGACGGAGGAGATGCTTGCGAGCGTGTTGATGAAACACATAGGCCTCACAATCCTTGATGATGATCCAGGCGGCAGATCTCTTGATCTTGACACACGAGATCTGACGTCTTATTCACGAGCGAGGCACACCGAAGGAGACGGAGATCCACAAGCAAACGATCGGGCAACATAAATACGAGGCTGCGGCAATGGTGGCTCTCTCTAGGGCATCCATGTTGGACAACCAAATGAGAGAGAGACAGTAGGCGTGAAGAGAGAAAAAGAGAGAGATACTTATGTTCTCATTGTATAAAGAAGAGCAAAGGGGGTGCCTCTCCTTCTATAATATTTTGGGATCCATGGATATCAATCTATGGACAACACAAATCCAATGGCTCACATTGATTTGTGTTTCTTTTAATTGCCAAGATTTATGTTTGTAAAAACCAACAACAATTAATTTAATAAAATCAAATATATATATATTGAATATCATTTGATTTGTATCAAATCTATCTCCATTAGAGAAATAGGAAGGAGGCAAGCCTCCTTCCATAAGGATGGTGGACGGCCACCACATTCCTTATAGGAATTGAGGCCGTCCACTCTTTCTATATCGAAGGTGGATGTCTCTCTCCAATTACATGAGATTTCATTATCTCATGATTCTCTCCAATATTTGCAATAACTTTTGTCGCAATATTTCACAAAAAAAAATCCAATCTATTTTGTGAACATTGCAATCTTGCCATTAGAAATTTGTGAATTACATTCAGAACCCAAAATAAAATGTAAATTACATTTTCAATTTAATGTCCAATGTAAATCCAATCAACATTTAATTAATAAATGTAAATTACAAATGGCTCTCTCTCTTATATATTATAAATCACATTTATAATATATATATATATATGATTAATATGGATAGTGTTATCCACATCATTCATATTCATGATATATTAATCACATTTAATCATCTTGGATCTCTATTCTCATGTTCCCAAATAATATGGATCCCATTCACATTATTCACATCTTTTATAATCAAATCACATTTAATTATCTAAGATAACTCTCTTTATAATATGAATCGAATTCATAATTAAATCACATTTAATTACCAATTTACTCAATGCTTGGATACATATATCAGTTATGAAATTAGCCTGAACTCTTTCAAGGATAATGCACTTTCTCTGCGAATAATTGGAGATAAGGATAGGGCGATGGTATTGTTCCATTTATAGTGACTTGGATATCGAGATCACATCTCAAATCCAGATCTCGTGCCTCCCATAGATGCTTGATTAAATCAAGACCGCAAATCTAATCTTCTCATTGCATCTGAATCACATTCATATCAATGTTAAACATTTGGACTAAGATCAGAATACTTCTCTACTGAGAGGAGTCACTAAAATCTAGACCAGTTTCATCATTCCCTTGGAATGGAAGCATCATGGTAATACAACCGTTTATGATCACATCGCTCTCATGTATTCCCAATACCTGTACATCCTGCATACTCGAAGAACCAGAATAAATCAGAAGTATAAGATCAATTTTACACTATCTACTTCAAGGTTTTATCATTAAGTTTTTCATTCGATCATTGGGAGTTGGTATCGACCATATACTTTCCAAAAGCATATATCATACCCAAGTGTTGATCTTATACTTTCCAAAAGTATATTTCAAACCTACAAATTCAGTCAAGCTTCCAAAGCTATACGATCTTGCACAAAATTTGATCTTCCCAATATCTCATGAGTGAGCTCATGTCTTCCAGTTCAGTAATGAACATGTATGTTCCCGTTGAGAGATCGTATTACTCATATGCCCTTGTATGCATACCAGTGCACCGGTGTATAGACCTTTATTAGGTCATCAACCTATTGGTCTGCAAAATGTACATACTCAGACATATAGTAACACATTTGTCTCTGGTCAGAGGATGCTTGCCTATATCGTGACAACATACGTCATAGGACTTTGGTTATCTCGATCTCGTTAAGTCAACTCTTTGACCTAACTAATCTGACACCTCCGAAACTCTATTCCCATGCAGAGGACCTTCATCAAGAGGTTGGTAAGATATCAACCTAAATGAGAAAGGATTGCCATCTCCTACTCATGCTGGAGATCATCTCTCGACAATCATTTGACGGTGCTTGATGAGTCGTCAATCTAACTCTTTAGATGTTCATCCAGGCACCAACCTCTATGATTCAATATTTGAATCAACAGCTCTATGATCATCAAGATGGCCATGGTACATAACCTTAATTGTACTAAGGGTCCTATTATGCAAATAGGTTATTCTTCATTTTAGATCAAAGAACAATATTCGTGATAACATTTATTTCATAATGGCTCGCAATAGGCTCGCGTGTCCAGCAATCTCCCACTAGCCCAAAGAGACATTAATGGGCTAATCTTTAAACCCCCACTCATGTGATAATCGTAGACTATTAAGAAAATAGCTAGGTAAGCTGATCAGTCACTCTGTTCCGAAGAGACTATGTCAAGTCCTTTTACGGTATTTACATATCTCCAAGTAACCGTCTCGCATCCAATGTGAATGTTGCATATTATGCAACAAATATTCAATAATGTTAGTCATAGTGTCCTTGACACTACACCTCATTAATTATTATAACCAGTATGTAATTTCTATTATCCTTATTAGAATACCCTTATTACCGAAGATCTCTATCTCCTAAGGTATCCGCAGTTAAGACCTTTTAGATCACTATCTATAAAGTCTTAATTTCTTGAAGATACGACTTTGAGATTACTCTCTCAAAAGTTTTATCTTCAATGAAGATATTGTTTTTAGTGCAACCAAGTGTTTTATTTCCATAGTAGGATTAGTAACAATTTACCACTCCCACTGCATGGCAGACATCTGGCTTTTGTACACATCTAGCATACACTCAGCTTCCAGTTCTACCATTCACATCCTCAACTCTTTGAGGCGTTATCCATTTATATAGGTTATTACCATATCGTGAGGCAAAGAAGCCTTTCTTGGAATTTTCCAGAAAATGGAAATTTCAAAGGTGTACCATTAATGTGATGGTTCCAATACCCTCTTCTCTTTGCTTCTGAACAACTTCAAAACTAAGATCTAAGAGGTATTCTTGAGATCATATCTCAAGGTATGGAACAACTATATTTTAAAACACTTATTATTATCTTCCTTATATCATTCTAAATGATTAGGATATTATCTACATTTAGCATGATGAACACAATGGCACTCCCACTAAGCTTCACATGGTTCATCAAGATTCAATATGAAATCATAACATTTATAATTTCATCAAATCTTATGTTCCAACTACAAGAGGCTTATTTGAGTCCATAGATGGAGCTCTCTTGCTTGTACACCTTGCTTTCCTCAATCATGAAGCCCTGGGGCTACTTCATGTGAATATCCTCAAAGAGGTGTTTATGGAGGAATGCAATATTGACTTTCATCTTATAGATGTCAAAGTCAAGTTGTGTAGCTATATAGTTAGCAATATTTTGATGGGTTCTAGCATGGTCACTGAAGAGCAAATCTTATCGCAAGCGATTTCTTCTCTTCGGTGTGCAGTTTATGGCTACGAACCATGCTTTGATGGTCTCTACCTTCTCATCAGGTTCCCTTTTTCTATTGAAGATCCATTTACACCTAAACGGGCCTTACCCATATAGGTGGATCCTCGAGGGTCCATATACAACTTTTGTATATGAGGTCTACTTTAGACTTTATTGCTAACATCCATCTTTCCATGTCATGATCCTCAGGAGCTTCATCACTTGAAGTACGATCATTGTTAGATTTCTCTAACACATGGAAACCATCCTCAAACTAATTTGAAAAGGTATTAGTGTTTCATCTTATATTATTCTTTTAGTTTCTGATTTCAGAAGCCTCATTATCTTTTCAAGATTAAATGAGTTCCTTTACTTCATTTTCATCTTGATTCTCAAGAGATACATCCTCTAAGAATTACATTCTTAGAGATGAGATCTTTTAAGAATCTCAAGGTCATAAAGTAGATATCCAATACCATCCTTTATTTTCCTAATGATCTAGCACTCTCCAGTGCCATATTCCAGATTACTTGCATGGAACCTTATTAAGGATATATATTGTAGTCTCTACTACATATATACCTTGGAAACTCGTAGAAAATTATGCTAATATTCCTCATTGATCATGTCATGTCACACATGATCCAATTGTATCTCCCTACAACTCTTTTTGAGTTTTGGTTTATTAGGAGAAGTGAGATAGAAATGATATTCATATCTCTATAAGGTATTCTATGAATTCATCTAATAGATACTGACTACCTAGATTAGATCAAATTCATTTAATCTTCCTTCAATTTTTGGTTCTAAACCAAAATTGTGAAATCTATGAACATTTCAAAGGTTTCTATGTGAAGAGAAGAAATATCATATCACAAATAAACATCAATAGATATGACATATCCATAATGTTTATTATGATATAGATAATTCACATACGTCAATATGTATGAGATCTTGAATACCTTGACATCTTACACCATTCAAAGGAAGGGTGTATTGGACGTTTTTACTTTTGAATACAATATTCACAAGTATGTAAGATTTGAATCATTAGACAATCTAAAGTTTCATCTCTTACTAGTCTATTGATCACATCAAAAGATAAATGTCCAAGGTTTGATGCCAGATCATTGTCAAATGACCTTCATTCTCCTATTGATCTTTAAAGGTTTAATTTCAGTATTATAAATGTTAATGAACCATTCATCAATTTTCTAATTTAGTATAGTCCACTAGATTTTAGATTATTATCTGAAATATCTCCATCATAACTCTATATGATAGGTTTATTACAGAATTCATGTTCATTTCTAACATTTAGAAATAAATAATGAATGTATTCTAGTATCTAGGTCATAGAGACATTCTCTAAGACTATGGGCTCTCCCACTGAAAATAACAAGTCCATCTATCCAATAGAAATTGTTGCAACAATTACATCAATATCCATGTGAATGACTATTAAACCTTAAAATCAAATTTTATAGTCTTCTAATACATATGCAACCAATTACAAGTGTTATTAGAATAATGAGATACAATTATTGGACTTTGATCTTATGAAATAGGAAAGTCTATTTTAATGATTAAATGTAGATTATTCCTATGCACTATCTGAGTCCTTTTCTAAGGATCATGATAGTCTAGATAGTCACATTATCAATACATCGACTTATTATAGTTTTGGCATTCATCCAACTCTTTGGATGTCATATGGAAGTCACAGAAGTATAGTCAACTCTTTGACTTTTCTTCTTACTTGGGTCCAACTCATGTTTCCACTGCGCTCCCTGATGAATCCATGATTCAATAACTTTTCTGTCGTATTTTATCTTAAAACCCTTAACAGATGCTTGTAAATATTCACTATTTCCCATCTTTTATAAAAACTTCATTCGTCAATAAATATTCACTTTAAGTATCAAAATCATGTAAATAAATAAAGAACAAAGAAAAGAAAATAAGACAGATTGGAATTATGTATATATGTACAATAAGACCTATAAATATAAATATAACTACAAGGTATATTTATAACCTAACCCTCGAGACCAAGTCAGTATGGATTGGTCGACAAACCAATAAGTAGGGGGAGATAAGGAAATAAAACCGTAAAAATAAATTAAGACACACTTCATGTACTTCTCACTATTTATCAAATAAATGCAAAACTTCAATGATTTTTAATTAATTCATATGTAAATATTTATCACCAAACTCTTTTCCTAACTATTTTTTAAAATGTATATAAAAATAAAAAAAATATATTAAAAATATTACCCATATATGCCAAGAAATCCAGCTTTTAATTTGTCAAATTCTCAACTTCTGAACATCATAACTTCTTCATACGAACTCCAATTTCACTCTACTCACCTTTAAAGTTCATAAAGTAATATTGTCTAATTAATAAAGTGGTTTCATCGAATTCGGCGTCCGCTTACAAAAATTCTGTTGTGGGACTAAATGACAGCAGGGTTTATGGGCTCTGTATTTAAAGTAGAACACATTATTTATATTTTTATTAACTTTTTTAATTCTAATGATTTTCATGATATTGTATTTTCATCCTAATTTATTTCAGAATTTTTGTAGCTTATTTATTATTTTAATAAAATCCAAAACCATAAATTACAGATGAAAATGAACTAGATAACTTATACCTATATTTATTAATATATGCAAATTAATTTATTAAAATCCCTAAAAATTCACATAACCCTTATTTATTATTCTAATAATTAAGAAAATATAAAATTAATTTTTAATTATTTATTTATTAAACTAAAAATCCAAAACCTATTTATTTATACATATTTATTAATATAATATTTATAATTCGAATAATATTTATTATTTATAAAAAGGTAAATATACTATAAATTAGATTATTTAATTATTTACATTTCTTGTTTTTATACCTATTTAAAATAACACTATTTACTATTTATTATAGAATTTAGAAGAAATTTCTACATCTGGCCAACCAGATGCTGACATGTGTCAGCAGCTGATTCATGTTCTCCAAGATGCTGGTGCTGGAGTTTGTTCCACCTAGGCTTCTTCACCTATTTTTCTCGCACGCATCCTAACCTCTTTCGACGATCTAAACCGTTGGATCTACTCTCCTAACAACCAAGAATTTCGGCCACCCTTTGATTTAACTTGGAGGTCACGACATCTATCTATCAATACTTCCAAAGTTGGTAGATCCAAACTAACTCTCCATAACCACCTGCATCTCAGGCATCCAGTAGCCTACCCATCTCTTCCTCGCCTCCCTCTGCTTGTCCAGGAGGTGACAACTCCAATCAACTATGCCCGCGTGGGAGAAGGACCATCGTGGAGGAGTTCCAAGGTGCTCATCAGCCTTCATCTCGCCTTGCGCGCGTCTAGCTCCGGCGAAGATCGGTCGTCGAGCAGTTACTAGAGGTAATACACCTCTACTTTCATAGATCTATACATCCACCTTCGTCGAATTTTATCTCGATCCTCGTGCCACGATTGGCTTGGTTAATCACGTGTTTAGTCAGCTTAATCTTTCATCTCAGATGCCCTACCTTCGACTCGTATTATTTCATTTAGAAATCAATCCAAATCGCGTCTCCTTTTGCATACATTTCTCACGCACATTTACTTAAGTATGAAAACAATGATTTTGATCTTGCAAAAACTTAACTCGTTGGTCGATTTCTCTCAAATCGAGCACATGAAATTGTGATTTGTAGATCCAACTTGCCTAAGGAGAAACTTCGAGTCATATGTAATCTTTAATCAACACGGAAATCATCATCAAAGAAGGAATAACAACCTCGAAATCAGCTCCATCTCAAACGGACTGTCATCTTCACCGGCCAATTTCCGCCGCTCTGGGCCATCGCCGACCGACATCCACCCCAGGCGAGTTCGAGGGTTAGAGGAGCTAACCCTATTGCCCCACCGGAGGTCCACATGAAGAAGCTACTGCTCATGGAAAATCAGAGAAGGAACACTCGTTAGCCACCTGCGTAACAACCCAAGAACAGTTGAAGAACAGCCAGAGCACAGGCTCTCGACACGTGGCATATGCGATTGCTCCAAATTGCATCTCACGTTCTAATCCTATCCATTGAAAGCGAAACGATGGAAGATTTGCACACTAAACCTAGAGGACTTCTAGAATTTCAGCCCAGCTGCAAAGTTTTCCAGAGTTTACATTAAGGTCGCCATGCAGGGACCTAAATGTAAACTTTCTTATTTTTTTTACAAAACAGTCCCTGACCGAGGACCTTTTTGCAGAACTTTCATTTCTTATTTTTTTGCATTTATACCCATGGTCTGTAGGGGAGTTTTATGACGTATTTTTGACATAATTTTTCGTAGATCTTTTTAGGGTAGTTCCGCAAGTACCCCAGCATGGTTTACAGTAATTTTTGTATATTTTTTGTCTTGTTTTCACCGTGTTTTGATTTGTCGCAAATTGTATCTGTTTTGATTTGTTTTTGTGTGTTGTTTGAGTCCATTGCTCGTCTGTTTTACGTACTATATAATATCATATAAATTTCACCTAAATTTCATCTATTATATAGTAGGTAAATTGTTAAAAAATATCACTTTGAATAATAAATAAAAATTGGAAAAGTATAAAATCAAATAAAAAAATTAAAAATCAAAATTCCATAAAAATTATCGCTTTTCCTTGATCATTCCAAGAAGAGACAAAATAATCTCAAATATATTTTCTCTTAAAAAAATTCAAATATACTATTCTGCCTCCTTGTGTTCGACCCAAGCACACTTCACTGATTAAATAATTAATGCAAGGTTTTTTTCTTAAAAACCGATCTTTGTTTGATCAACTAGGATCTCTTTGCAATTTTTCTACACCGATAACCTTTTCTTTTAAAAACCACAATCTGATCTTAACCGTCGCATCAAAATGGTGCTATTGCTGGGGAGGCGTTAGTATATTTTAATATTTTTACATATTTTGTGATTTTATTTTCTCTCTTCTTTTTTTCGTAGCTTTTATTCGGTTTTTTTACGGCTTTTCTCGAATCATTTCTCGATCTGCGTTAACTACTAACTAATTTTTGCAGGGCCTATAGGATCAGCCGGTTTCTTAGGAAGCCAAGTCAGTTGAAAGAGTAGAGTCCGGTTCTTTCTTTACGAGTCAGCTGCAGAGGGCAGAAATTAAATAGTGTAATTTTGTAAAAGATAGAGAAAGAGAGAGAAAGTTGTATTGAACTATAGTACATGGGGTCTACTAAGGACATCCCGACTTTTATCCCCCCGCCCTAATTTTTTTTCAGGGACTGATTCATCGAGTACCGTGTATCGGGGGATCAGGACACCCACCGTGGTTTCCTCGCCTTGATGGTTTTTCCGCGGCTTTATCGAAAGATGCTTGCTTAGGAGTTTTCTTTTATCTGATTGTGCTTATGTAGCTAGTCTCAAGATTTGCAACCTAGGTGCATGATTTTAGGTTTTTTATAAAAAAGAAAATAAAAAAAGTAGATGTTTGTTTGAAAAAACTGAAAAAATAATAAAACCCCAAAATAAAATCAGGACTGGTAAGATATCTGACCTAAAAAACGTAATGGTTCATCTGATTTGGGAGAGTAATCCCCGCATATCTTCTCAGAGTGCGCGAGCGATAGACAACCCATAAGGTTAGAGCAAAAAACCAGTATTTCTCGTAAAATACTACTTAGTCTATGCACCTAATCACTGTTCCTCAGTGGGTACGCTCGGGTAGCCAGAAACGGTCCGGGTTTACTTAGCAGAGTGGGAGGTTTAGAGGACACTGCGTAAGGCTCCGTCCTCAAGTAACACAGGTAGCCGAAAATGGTACGTACTTACTCCCATACTGGCTGAGTGCAAGTGATTTTCTGTAAAGACTCGGGCCAGTGTTTCGGAGAAACTATCAGGCACCTATCAGCTCGCATCAGCTCGCGTTAATCGATTATACTTGTTTGCCAATTACAACCCCAAAACTGACAAGATAAAAGACTGAACTCTTACGGTCTTCATTGGGTTGTGTTGGTGAAAGCGGGGTTTGCTTTGTGTTTGCTTGCGGGGCGTGAGTTACCACGACGTTACACATTTTCCCTCTCTCTTGAATCACGAATCGTGCTCTCCCGATCAGTCTCTTGATATCGAAGATGACATCTCGACTGCTTTTCTGCTCAGACTACGTGAGCTTTCGACCGTCCACCGTCGTTCGTACATCTTCACAAGCTTGGGATGACTCTCTTCTCAAGCCAGTCCCATCTGATCTCGAGGAGAGTCAGACCCAGACTCCCTCGCCTCTCGGTGAGACTATTGAGACAGACCCTTGTCTCAATACATCATCAAGATCTCCAGCCGGTTTTTCATTGAGTTATTACGAGAGATTTTCTTTTCCAGACGATTTGAAGCAGATAGCTCGCGATAAAGAACCAGTAGATGAGAGGTCACCAGCCGACGATCATCATGAAGGAAGACCAGAGTCAGCAGATATTACGACAAGGATTATCGACGCTCTCCAACAGATGAATATCCAGATTCGAGAACAATTTAGAACTCAGAATGAGTTGCGGGATGAGATAGCCGTGCTGCGAGAAGGGGCCGTCTACCAATTACCACCTGCAGTGGTTCCCTCTACTTTACAGGAAGAGTATGAACCGGGCACGAGAACACTCCATTATTGGATTCGGCTACCGTCGAATCAAGGGCCATACGAATTGAGGTCGTCCTTCATCTCACTGCTTCCCAAGTTCTACGAGAATGCCACAGAGGAGCCGTTTACCTTTCTACAGCAATTCGAGATGATATGTCGTACGACTAGTTATCCAGGAGTTATGCAGGAGGCTGTCCGCCTCAAGGCCTTTCCCTTTGCCTTAGCCGATGAGGCACTTTACTGGATGAGTCACCTGGGAAGGGAAATTACTACATGGGACAATCTGAAGTCCACATTCCTGCGTAAGTATTTTCCTCTGGGGAGGATGAACATGATGAGGAGTCAGATCTCCAATTTTACGCAGCTTCCACATGAGTCTTTCCATGAGGCATGGTATAGATTCAAAGACCTCACGGAGAGATGCCCGCATCATGAGATACCAATGAAGGTGCTAGTTCAAAATTATTTTGGAGGAATCCAGTAGGACATCTTGCGGCTAGTGAGTGCCACATATGGCCGCAACTATTTGAACAAGGATGCCGAGTCAGTCTGGGCCATCTTCGAAGGGATGGCTAAGAACTTGAGAGTCATTGACTCTATTCAGGCATTTCAGAAAGCCCCTCAACCACCACATCATAAAGAGCATCATAAGGTGTCTAACATCTCAGAATCTGAATCAAACACCAACATGGGCTTCATTAGCGAGAAATTAACGTTGGTGGATGTGATTCAGAAAGAAGTTCAGGACTTACAGCCGCTGCGAGAGTTGGAGAAACTCTCATCTCTACCTCAGCAGCTGAGTGATCTTTCGAAGAAGGTTTCTGAGCTTCAGCTTCAGTACCAACAGAGCCAATCTTCTTCGACCGCACAACCTACACGGAGGATCTTACCCGCTCCACCCACTCGTCAGATTCACTACGTGCAGAGCGAGCTAGAGACTCCACAGATTGATGTGCATGAGTATCATTCTCATGCCAATCCCGGGCAGATCACCAGCGCTGCAGATATGGAGGTTGAGCCGCAAGCCACTCTTGAGATTAACGGGATTTGGTATACTCCTATTCAGCAACCGAGTATACCGCGTCATCAACAGCAGCCGTAAAGTCAACCGCAGCATGTACGTCCACATTTCCAGCACCGGCAGAATTTTACATAGCAGCAGTCTCACCAGAATGTTTATCAGAGACCACAAGCATACCAATATCCTCCTCATTATTCACAGACATATCCTTATCAACATCCGCAACAATCTTCCTCCACACGGCAGAGATTCTCTCAGCCTTCAACCTCTCAGCAAATACACGCCAAGGCAAGAGAGAGGAACAAGCCAGGGCCACCACACCGAATCTGAAATGAACCCACATGCCCAAGTATTAAATCAAATCATGGATATGTTGAGTACGCTCCAAACTGCACACAAAATAGAGATGGAGCAGGTTAGCCGTCGTCGGGACGAGTTAACTGCACCGAAGACCACTCTTCCAGCCCAGCCTCAGATGAACCCGAACAACAAAAGGAGGCATCCAAATCAGGTAGACACTAAAGGTACGATCTCTTTTCCTGAATTTTTATCTAACTTCATTCGTCTCAGGAGCGGTAGATCACCACGAGCACCTACTGGAGTAGAGGAGAGGGCACTAGAGGAGCAGGAGCAAATCCATGAACATCAAGATTCTGATGTTGAGGTGGAGAACCAGCACGTTGATGAGGACCACCTTGCAGATCCAAGAGAAGGGAGCGATGCTGATACAGTTGACATGGACACTGGCGAATTAGAAGATGATATTATGCCAGACCATACATATACTCCCGACAAAAACATGTCTTCCCCTGTTATAGAGAGTTTTGTACATAATTCTGAAACTCTCGATGTACAAAATGATTCCAATATCAATAAAAATTCTAATTTTCTGATTTCTTACATTATTCCTTTTCCCAATGCTTTGTTTGGAAAAGGAAAGAAAAATAACAAAAAGAATGTTGTGACTCCAGAGACAGAAAGGTTACTAAAATATCATATCTTTTTGAAGATCCCGCTTTGTGATGCCTTAGATCATTTTCCTATGCTTAAGAATCAATTAAAAAATCGATGCACCATGCGTAAGAAAAAGAGATCCCGTACAGAGAAACATGTTTTGACTAAGGCTACAATTTTTGCTATTCAGAATAAGTTACCAAAGAAGAAGAAGGATTTTGAGGAGATTATTGCAGACCTTTCAGATTCAGAGACTTTACACAATTCCTCCACTTTAGATGATCCAGAGACCGAATTTCATTTAGCTGAGTTGTTTTCCTTTGATCAGTTTGAGGATGAGCATAGTAGCGAGTTGGATGATGTTTTGAACATCTTCTGTATTCCGACTCTAGAGCACATTGAAATGGTGGACAACCAAATCGCAAACAAATCCACAACCGATACAGATCCCTATACACATATACATGTTGTTTCAACAGAGCTAGAATCTACCTTACAAGAATTAAAGACATTGCCATCAAATATGAAGTATGCCTTCCTTGCGGGTCCACATCGACAGTTTCCAGTCATTATCAGTTCATCTTTGACCGACGAACAAGAATCTCATTTGATGAAGGTTCTAGAAAGAAACCACAAGGCTATTGGGTGGACTGTATCCGATCTTCGCGAGATTAATCCCGCTTTGTGTTCTCATCATATATATCTCGATCATGACAACAAACCCTCCAGAGAGTTTCAGCTTATGCTGAATCCAGTTTTATGAGAAGTTGTCAAGAAAAAGATTACAAAATGGTGTAATGCAGGGTTCATTTATCCCATCTCCAACTCTGAATGGGTCAGCCCATTACATGTTGTCCCGATGAAGTCGGGAATTCATATGTTTAAGAATGAGAGTGGATAAGAGATTCCAAAGAGAGTAACCACGTCGGTACTGATTATAGAAAATTGAATGCCGCGACGAAGAAGGACCCCTTCCCATTGCCTTTTATAGACCAGGACATAGAACGGTTGGCAGGGAAGGAGTACTTCTATTTCCTTGACGGTTACTCCAAATACAACCAAGTAACAATTGCTCCTGAAGACCAGGAGAAAACCACCTTCACATGTCCGTTCGGTACGTATGCCTTTAGACGGATGCCCTTTGGATTGTGCAACGCTCCTGCTTCTTTCCAGAGGTGTATGCTTGCTATTTTTACGAACATGGTCGGTGATTTTCTAGATGTTTTTATGGATGATTTTTCGGTCTATGGTGAGTCCTTTGACGATTGTTTAGTGCGCCTAGACCAGGTTCTTAGGAAGTGTTGTGTGGTAGATCTCGTTCCGTCCTAGGAAAAGAGGCATTTTATGGTTACACACGGGATCGTGTTGGGGCACGTCATCTCCCAGCGAGGCATGGACGTTGACCCTTCCAAGGTGGATGTCATCAAGCACCTCGAACCACCATCTAACATCAAGCTATTACGGTCATTTCTCGAGTACGTCTGTTTTTACCGACGGTTTATCCAAGACTTCTCCAAGATCGCCCGACCGTTAACTAAATTATTAGGCAAAGATATCGAGTTCTTGTTAGTTGATAAATGTCTTAATGCCTTCCTCACACTAAAAGAAAAGATCATTAGTGCTCTTGTCCTACATCCACCTGATTGGTCTCTACCCTTCGAGATTATGACAGATGCTTTAGATTTTGCGGTCGGAGCTATATTAGGACAGAGGAGGAATGGACTTCTTGTTGCCATCCACTATTCCAGTAGAACCTTAGATGATGCTCAGTGCAATTACACAGTGACAGAAAAAGAAAATGTTGGCAGTGGTATTCGTTCTAAATAAATTCTGATCCTATCTTCTTGGCTCGAAAATCACAATATACACAGATCATTCAGCTATCCGGTTTCTGATGGAAAAGAAGGATGCTAAGGAATGCTTTCTTAGATGGATTGTATTACTTCAGGAATTTGATTTGGACAATAGAGACAAACCTGGGGTAAATAATGTGGTAGTTGATCACCTCTCCCGATTACAAACAGAACAGCCTTCAGATGAGTACACGCCAGATATTGCAGAGAGATTTCCTGACGAGAGCATCTTTGCAGTTACCGAACTTTCATGGTATGCATATATAGTGAATTTTCTGGTCACACAGAAAAGTCCTCGAGGTTGGCCAAAGAATCAAGTTCATAAACTAGTTTCTGAGGTACGATACTACCATTTGGAGGATCCGATTCTTTTTCGTGAAGGACCGGATTGTATTTACAGGCGTTGTATTCCTCAGGAGGAATATAATAGTGTCCTCACTTTGTGTCATCCTTTAGAGGTAGGGGGACATCACTCAGGGAAGAGGACTGCGCAGAAGGTACTTCAGAGCAGATTATGGTGGCCGACTCTTACTATAGATGCCTGCACATTTGTAAAGAGTTGCCCAGATTGTCAGAGAGCAGTAGGGATAGTCAGTGCTAGAGATGCAATGCTGATGCGATCCATCATTATTTGCGAGATCTTTGACGCATGTGTCATAGATTTCATGGGACCGTTCCCTTCCAGCAGCTTCATTGAGCACATTCTTCTCGCTGTAGATTATGTTAGTCGATGGGTGGAGGCTATACCCGCACGAACCGCAGACAGTAAGATAGTGTGCTAGTTCCTAAGGGAACACATTATTTCGTGGTTCGGGATCCCATGTATTCTTATTTCAGATGGGGGTATCCATTTCATTAATAAGGAAGTCAAAAAGCTAGTGAAGCAATACAACATTGATCACAGAGTAGCTTCTCCTTACCACCCACAGACGAACGGCATGGCTGAAGTTCAAATAGGGAGGTGAAATCAATTCTCCAGAAGTTAGTACGACCAGATAGGAAGAACTGGTCACAGCTTCTAGATCAGGTTCTTTGGGCATATCGTACTGCGTATAAAACACCCTTAGGTACTTCACCATTTTGATTGGTTTATGGAAAGCCGTGCCATTTGCCCGTAGAGATCATGCACAAATCCGAATGGGCTATTCGAGAAATTTTACTGGATACACAGAAAGAAGGAGCCAAGAGAAAGATAGATCTGAATGAGCTGGTAGAGATTCATAATTAAGCATACGAGAACACTCTCATTTATAAGGACAAAGTGAAGAAATGGCATGACAGACTTATTCGGCACAAGATCTTTGTCCCTGGGCAGAAAGTTAGGTTGTTCAATACAAGATTAAGAATTTTTCCTGGCAAATTAAAAAGCAAGTGGGAAGGACCTTACATAGTCAGAACGGTGCACGACAATGGAAGTATAGCAATATCAGATGTGTCACCTGGTGCAGAACCGTTCGTGGTTAACGGGCAGATGCTGAAGCACTTCATCGAGATTACTGATCATATGTCCCGTATTTAAGTGATCTATTTTGTACAGTATTCATGATCATTCTTTCACTTCATCTCATCCTGTACAAATTCTTTTGAGCCATTCGATTTCTGGAAATCCGTAACACTTGTATTTTCTTCGTAGACTACAATCGTCCCCATTTTTGCCCGTCTTCTATGCTTAGGATACTAGATCCTAAGTATAGGGGGGACCAATTGTTCGTTGATTGACGTTTTATATTTTGATCCGACTCTCTTGTATTTCCTTTCTTTTTCACAAATCACCGATCTTCGATTTTTGGCTACACTCTTTTCTATACTTAGGATGCCTTATCCTAAGTATAGGATGGACCTCGTGATTTCTATGATTTCGTTTTCTTTATGTCTTTTGAGCATTCGTTGTATATTCTTTTACTCAGTCACCTCATTTTTGCTCTTCCGTATACTTACGATGACCTGATCGTAAGTATGGGGGGTTGACTGACTTGTACTCTCTATTCTTTTTCACCCACTTTTACTTAGCACAAGGTATGTCCTCCTTTTTCTCTTTTGACACTATGAGGATATAGCATAAGCTAAGTATAGGCGGGTGCATATATATTGTACATATACTTTTGTCCATAACTCATACTTTTACGTATTTTTTATATCTATAAAATCCATAAAAAGTGGGTAAGGGTTAATTTAAAATCTATTTATATATTTATTTATTACTTATAAAATCCTTGTAAATAAATAAAATATGTCTAAAACTTGTATCTAAACTTGTATTTGAAATATGTATTTAAAATTTGTATAATAATTATTTAAAACCCTATTTATTAAAACATGTGTAAAAATCATTTAATCATTGTAAAATCCCCTGTAGATAAAATATGTAAAATACATTAGATATTTAACTCAAATAAAATATATCTTGTAAAATTCATGTGTAAAAACTTGTTTATAAAAATCAGGAAATCCATAAAAACACGAAGTCCTAAAAGTCATAAAAATTACAAAAGCCTTATAATCAATAAAAATGAGTAAAATTCAGAAAAAATTACTTCACAAAAACATTGTTGCATTTGCATTCGCATTTTTCAAAATAAGTTTGATTTCTGGAACTAAGGATTGAGTCTAGTCTAAAAGATGGAGATTGATTACGACCTTTAACTTTCGTTGTAAGGAGCCTAGTTAGGATCTGGAATTTAGACTCTGAGGTCTGTGACTTAAATCTTTGGGTTCCATAAGACCATATTCGGGAAATCGATTCATATGTTCTTAAGTAGATCATTTGGTGTCATCCGTACAACTCTACACCAGTGAACCAATCTTGAACACATGCACTCTGCACTTAACTTGACTCGCATAGAGTTACGAAGGGCAGTACATCTTGGTAGTGCGTTTCTATCGTTATCTTTGCAGCATTGACGTCTAAAGACGGAAGAGATTGAGGTTGCGATAGTTGTTTCGGATGAGGGAAGGATCTGCTGACACAATTCTTCTAAGACCTCAAAAAAGGGAAGGAACCAAAAGATGCTATATCCATCAAGGAACCAAAAGATGCTATATCCATCAAGGCACAAAAAGATGAATGCAGTGCAAGAAAATTACAAAGTCAAATCTAATATGAAGCCACCAAATATGACCACAATGGTCCAAGCTTCCACCCAAAATGCATGTACATGTTTGTGGAGACTTAGCTACACTGGTCGAGCTTCACAAGGAGATGTGTCTACACTGGTCGCACTCCACTTCTTTTCTCATTCTTCTACTTTCTCTCTAAACTCGATTGTGGACATAGCACGATCCGACCTTAGAAGTGAATACATCCCTCCCCGAGGAAAGAGTAGCTGGATGAGGAAGCCATAGAAGTGTATAGCCAGGATGGACGGTTTCTTCGTTTCTCTAAGCAGGGAGAGCTAAATCAATTCACACACTGTACAAATTGATTTCAAGGATGATAGAGTTTGCGCTATGAATAAGTGAGTCTGAACTAGATGTTGAAGTGATCTTGAATAAGGATTTGTAGAACTTGAGGACTGTTGAGGATAAAATCCTAATCGTAGTTAAGGCTCCGACAAAATGCTTGTTTCAGGCTCGATCGAGCTTTGTCCTTTGTCTGTTCTCATGAATTGGTTTAGGAAAACAAATTCATTCTAACTTTCTTTCTTTTTACTTACTTTTTCAAATAAGTGTTTGCTAAGGGACTAGCAAAGTTTAAGTATAGGGGGTTGATAAATCCATGTTTCATTAACTTTTCTGTCGCATTTTGTCTTAAAAACCTTAACAAATGCATGTAAATATTCATTAATTTCCATCTTTTTTAAAAACTTCATTAATGATTAAATATTCACTTTAAGCATCAAAATTGTGTAAATAAATAGAGAACAAAGAAAAGAAAATAATGCAGATTGGAAATATGTATATATGTACAATATGACTTATAAATATAAATATAACTGTAAGGTATATTTATAACCTAACTCCCAAGACCTAGTCAGTATGGATTGGTCGACAAACCAATAAGTAGGGGGAGATAAGGAAAGAAAACCATAAAAATAAATTAACACACTTCATGTACTTCTTACTATTTATCAAATAAATACAAAAATTCAATGATTTTTATTTAATTCATATGTACATATTTTTCACCAAACTCTTTTCCTAACTATTTCTAAAAATGATTTATAAAAATATAAAAATAAGTTAAAAATATTACCCTATATATATGCTAAGAAATCCTGCTTTTAATTTGTCAAATTCTCAACTTCCGAACATCAAAACTTCTTCAGACAAACTCCTATTTCATTCTACTCACCTTTAAAGTTCATAAAATAATATTCTCTAATTAATAAAGGTAGTTTCATCGAATTCGGAGTCCGTTTGCAAAAAGTCGGTTTTGGGACCAAATGACAACGGTGTTTCTGGGCTCTGTATTTTATGTAGAACACATTATTTATATTTTTATTAATTTTATAAATTCTAATTATTTTCATGATATTGTATTTTTACCCTAATTTATTTCAGAATTTTTGGAGCTTATTTATTATTTTAATAAAATCTAAAATCCTAAATTACAGTTGAAAATGAACTGGATAACTTATACCTATATTTATTAATATATGCAAATTAATTTATTAAAATCCCTAAAAATTCACACAACCCTTATTTATTATTCTAATATTTAAGAAAATATAAAATTTATTTTTAATTATTTATTTTTTAAATTAAAGATCTAGAACCTATTTATCTATACATATTTATTAATATAATATTTATAATTCGAATAATATTTTTTATTTATAAAAAGTAATTATTCTATAAATTAGATAATTTAATTATTACATTTCTTGTTTTTTTACCTATTTAAAATAACAGTATTTACTCTTTATTATCGAATTTACAAGAAATTTCTACATTTGGCCAACCAGGTGCTGACACGTGTCAGCACCTGGTTCATCTTCTCCAACAAGCCGGTGCTGGAGTTTGTTCCACCCAGGCATCTTCACCTATTTTTCTCGTGTCCATCCTAACCTCTTCCGACGATCTAAACCCTTAGATCTACTCTCCGAACAACCAAGAATTTCGGTCACCCCTCGATTTAACTTGGAGGTCACGACATCTATCTATAAATACTTCCAACGTTGGCAAATCAAAACTAACTCTCCATAACCCATGCAGCTCAGGCATCCAGTAGCTGACCCCTCTCTTCCTCGCCTCGCTCCGCTCGTCCAGGAGGTGACAGCTCCAATCAACGGTGACCGCGTGGGAGAGGGACCATCGGGGAGGAGTTCCAAGTTGCTCGTCTGCCTTGCATCGCCGCCTTCCGTGCTTCCAGCTCCGGCAAAGATCGGCCATCGAGCAGTTACTATAGGTAATACACCTCTGCTTTCATAGATCTATACATCCACCTTCTCTAAATTTTATCTTGATCCTCATGCCACGATTGGCGTGGTTAATCGCGTCTTTAGTCAGCTTAATCTTTCATCTCAGACGCCCTACCATCGATTCATATTATTTCATTTAGAAATCAATCCAAATCGTCTCTCCTTTTTTGTACATTTCTCACGCACATTTACTCAAGTCTGAAACAATGATTTTTATCTTGCAAAAACTTAACTCGTTGGCTGATTTCTAGCAAATCGAGCACATGAAATTGTGATTTGCAGATTCATCTTGCCTAAGGAGAAGCTTCGAGTCAACTGGAATCTTTAATCAACATGGAAATTATCATCGAAGAAGGCATAACAACCTCGAAATCAGCTCCAACTCAAATGGACCACCATCTTCACCGGCCGATTTCCGTCACTCTGAGCCATCGCTGACCGACATCCACCGCGGGCGAGCTCAAGGGTTAGAGGAGCTAACCCTCTGGTCCCGCCGGAGGTCCAAGTGAAGAAGCTACTGCCCGTGGAAAATCGGAGAAGGAGCACTCGTCAGCCACCTCCGTAACAACCCAAGAACAGTTGAAGAACAACCAGAGCACAGGCTCTCGACATGTGGCATCTACGAACGCTCCAGATGGCATCTCACGTTCTAATCATGTCCGTTGAAAGCGAAGCGGTGGAAGATTTGCACACTAAACCCAGAGGACTTCCAGAATTTCAGCCCAGCTCCAAAGTTTTCCAGAGTTTACATTTAGGTCCCTGCATAGGGACCTAAATGTAAACTGTCTTATTTTCTTTACAAAACAATCCCTGACCGAGGACCTTTTTGCAGAACTTTCATTTCTTTTTCTTGCATTTATAACCCTGGTCCGTAGGGGAGTTTTGGACGCATTTTTGACATAATTTTTGTAGATTTTTTAGGGTAGTTACGCAACAACCCCAGCAAGTTTCTAGTAATTTTTGTGTATTTTTTGTCGTGTTTTCTCCGTGTTTTGATTCGTCGCAAATTGTCTCCGTTTTGATTTGTTTTTGTGTATTGTTCGTGCCCGTTGCTCGTCCGTTTTACTTTCTATATAATATCATAAAAATATCACCTATATTTCATCTATTATATAGTAGGTAAATTATTTAAAAGATATCACTTTGAAAAATAAATAAAAAATGGAAAAGTATAAAATCATATAAAAAAATTAAAAATCAAAATTCCATAGAAATTATTGCTTTTCCTTGATCGCTCTAAGAAGAGACAAAATAATCACAAATATATTTTCTCGTAAAAAATTCAAAATATACTATTCTGCCTCGTGTTCGACCCAGGAACACTTCCCTGGTTAAATAGGTAGTGTAAGTTTTTTTTCTTAAAAACCGATCTTTGTTTGATCGACTAGGTTCTCTTTGCGTTTTTTCTACACCGACAACCTTTTCTTTTAAAAATCGCAATCCGATCTTAACCGTCGCATCACTTCCTTTATATATAAGCAACCATTGCTCAAGACAAAGGATCTCTTATGTTGAAATCAAAATTTCAGTATAAGAGTATTTCAACATTTATACATGCTTCAGTCAATTCATACAATATGAATAATATGAAGCATCAGGAATGACCAGAGTATTAGATAGTAGAATGATGACACTCATCATATCTACATCCATCTAAACTCTTAAAACATTGGTTTAGGTAGGTAATCCAACAATTTGAATACAACATCTCTTATAGAGCCACCATTCTGCGTTATACAGAGAACCATGTCATTCTGATTAAAAGTCGAGAGCACGTTTGTATGCTAGAACATCTTCTTAATTTTATAAGGATTATTTGACAATTACAATCATCATCAACATGTCACTTCCAAAGTACATTCGATGAGAGATCAGGACTATAGAGACATACAAACCCTAGGGATGAAGTCCTATTGTCTATTATAATTGTCATTCGTCATTATTATGAGGAAACTTGCACATTGCAACCACATACATTATGTGTCCAACTGCAAGTACAACATCTTGATCATGGATCCTATCCATGATAAAGTACTGGTTATTATTGAGTATAAAATTGAGTGGGTTTAATGAAGGATTATCTGAAATAAGAAATTTACATAAATATATATAAATATATATTTTACTTTGATATAGAAATTTTCATATCAAAGTTGTCTTGCCTTGTCAACACTAGAAGTTCATTCCCTTAATCACTTTCAATGTAAGAGATATACTTACCGTTATATCTCAGCAAGATCTGGGATCTCCTTCCTTAGCTTTGTTACATCCCAATAATATGAGAACATGTAACTTAGATAAAAAGAAGCAGGAACATATTATGCCTTGCAAGTCCAACTTACATTCCCAGTTCAGTCTTTAACACCCGGGCCGACCACCCCTAAGGTGATGTTGACCCTTCATTAATTGAACCAACCGTCAACAGGAATAGTACTCGCTATGCGCAAACAAATATCACCCCAATAATATGAAGACTCGATATCGGGGTCACTACGCATCCGGCCTTACTCTTTCGAGAAGCAAAGAGCCCAATCCAGATGCACTTGCATACAGGAGCTGACATTTCGGACATGCGTCTTCCACATACAATCCCTTGCTACGGACCCTTCGCCTTGACAGGAGACCATGGATGTCACTTGTGTGATCCTCCTTATCATATTCAAAATTTAATTAATTATCATGAATCATATTCACATAATTAATTCTTCCAAGGGAAATAACATCTCAATTCATAATAGAGTGTTCTAGTTTTAATTGGATTTCAATTAATCTAATCATATTAAAACAAAGACCCAATTAATATCCAACAAACAATGTTTTTATTTGGTACTTGAATTATTGTATTATCTCAAATACATATTATTTTGAATTTTAATAATTAGAAATACATCATGATTTGTTAAGCATTATACCAAGCCTACCCGTTGTCATGGCCAGTACCGGTGGGAGTGGGACAGACCGCACATGGTGCAACCTGCTACCCCAACGCTCCCCGACTAGACAACCATATCCGCCTCGGGAAAGGATAATGCAAACTAAAACACTTTGTACGTGAGATGATCATCGGTTTTTCAACCGAAATGATACAATATAATAATAATCAAAACATTTTTTATTAACATTAAAATGAGATTTGCTAAACAAATCCCAAATCCTATTCAAGCAACATGTTTGTCGGAAAGTAGATTGTGTAGCCAATTGTGATCTAGATCATATCTAATCAATTATTGGTTAAGGCAATGTCATTTAAGGAAATAATTATTGTCAAATATTTCACATATATTTATCCATAATTATTCCATAAAATTAAATAATTTAATTTCACTAATTATGACAATCACAAGATTCTTGATTACGAAAATAATTTCCAGCAGTGACCCTTACTTACTAAAATTAGCATATATCAATCAATTTAAATCCAAATTAAGCAAAGTAAGTTTTCAAAGTTTGCTAATTCGATTTACAATAGAACCTAAATGATTTGCATGCATTTAATGGCGTTTCAAATAAGTAATTAACTCCTTAATTAAGTCATGATTCGCAGTCCCCGAAACAGTGGATACATGTTCACTAATTTGATCATAACTTGAGGAAACTGATTCAAAATCACACAAATTCAGATCCTATTGTTTCCTTATTTAATGGGTAACTTAATCCACGTGTTATTTTTGTATTTAAACATTTTAAAAAGGGCCGAAAAATACACTAAACAGAGATCCGAGAATGAAATGCCATAAAAATTTCGCAAACCCTAATGAACCTAAGTCGTCCTAGGTTTATGGATCGTATCCGAAACCTCCGACCTAAACTCTGATACTACTTGAAGGATATGGTTATATCCTTAAGCACGTCACGTAAGTGTGAGGATTGCATCGTATGCGATCGGGAGCAACTAGTCACACTAGTTGCTCGATGCAGCGGAAATTAAAAATTTTCATATGACGAAACCACATGATCCACGAACATTTCTTGGATCGTTTCGTCTAAACCACAAACAAATAATAGGATTACCTCACTTGAAGTGTGGTTGTGATCGAGTCTCTGAATGAAGAGATCTCCTATCTCAAGTCCGATCCGACGAAGGAGACGCTTACGAGCGTGTTGATGAAACACGTGCTCCTCGCCATCCATATTGATGATCCAAGCGACGGATCTCCTGATCTCGACACACGAGATCCGATGTCTTCTTCACGAGCGGGGTGCACCGAAGGAGACAGAGATCCACGAGCAGATGATCGGGCAACACAACGACGACGCTGCGACGATGGTGGCTCTCTCTAGGGCATCCATGGTGGATGGCCATATGAGAGAGAGAGAGAGAGTATGCATGTAGAGAGAAAGATAAAGAGAGAGAGACTTATGTTCTCATTGTGTAAAGAAGAGCAAAAGGGTTGCCTCTCCTTTTATAATATTTTGGGATCCATGGATCTCAATCCATGGACAACACAAATCCAATTGCTCACATTGATTTGTGTTTCTTTTAATGGCCAAGATTTGTGTTGGTAGAAACCAACAACAATTAATTTAATAAAATCATATATATATATATTAAATATAATTTGATTTATATCAAATCAATCTCCATTAGAGAAATAGGATGGAGGCAAGCCTCCATCTATAAAGAGGGTGGACGATCACCACATTCCTTACAGGAATTGTGGTCGTCCACTCTACCTATGTGAAAGGTAGATATCTCTCTCCTATTACATGAGAATACATTATCTCATGATTCTCTCCAATATTTGCAACAACTTTTGTTGCAAATTATTTCACAAAAATAAATCCAATCTATTTTGTGAACATTGCAATCATGCCATTAGAAATTTGTGAATCACATACACAACCCAAAATAAAATGTAAATTACATTTTCAATTTAATGTCCAATGTGAATCAAATCAACATTTAATTATAAAATGTAAATTACAAATAGCTCTCTCTCTTATATATTATAAATCACATTTGTAGGATAGTATTATCCACATTATTCATATCCATGATAATTAAATCACATTTAATCATCTTGGATCTCTATTCTCATGTTCCCAAATAATATGAATAACATTCACATTATTCACATCTTTGATAATCAAATCACATTTAATTATCTAAGATAACTCTCTTTATAATATGAATCGAATTCATAATTAAATCACATTTAATTACTAATTTATTCAATGCTTGGATACATATATCAACAATGAAATTATCATGAACTCTTCCAAGGATAATGCGCTTTCTCCATGAATACTTGGAGATAAGGACATGGCGATTGTATTGTTCCACGTATAGTGACTTGGATATTGAGATCACATCTCAAATCCATATCTCGGGCCTCCCATAGAAGCTTGATTAAATCAAGACCACAACTCTAATCTTCTCATTGCATCTGAATCACATTCAGATCAATGTCCAACATTTGGACTAAGATCAGATTACTTCTCTACTGAGAGAAGTCACTAAAATCCAAACCTGTTTCATCACTCCCTGAGATGGAAGCATCATGGTTATACAACCGTTTATGATCACATCACCCTTAGGTATTCCCAATACCTGTACATCCTGCATACTGGAAGACCCATAATAAACCGAAAGTTTAAGATCAATTTTACATTGTCTACTTCAAGGTTTTATAATTAAGTTTCTCATTCGATAATTGGGAGTCGGTATCGATCATATACTTTCCAAAAGCATATATCATACCCAGGTGTTGATCATATTCTTTCCTAAAGTATATATCAAACCTACAAATTCAGTAAGGCATCCAAAGCGAGATGATCGTGCACGAAATTTGATCTTTCAGTAAGGCATCTAAAGCAATCCAATATCTCATGTGTGAGCTCATGTCTTCCGGTTCAGTAATGAACCTGTATGATCCCTTTGAGAGATAGTATTACTCATATGCCCTTGTATGCACACCAGCGCGGCAGTGTATAGACCTTGATTAGGTCATCAACCTATTGGTCTGCAAAATGTACATACTCAGACATATAGTAACACATCTGTCTCTGGTCAGAGGATGCGTGCCTATATCATGACAACATACATGATAGGACTTTGGTTATCTCAATCTCGTTAAGTCAACTCTTTGACGTAACTAATCTGACACCTCTGAATCTCTATTCCCCTATAGAGGTCTTGCATCAAGAGGTCAGTCGGATATCAGCCTAAATGAGAAAGGATTGGCATCTCCTACTCAAGATGGAGATCATCTCTCAACATTCATTTTATGGTGCTTGATGAGTCCTCAATCTAACTCTTTAGATGTTCATCCAAGCACCTGCCTCTATGATTCAATATTTGAATCAACAGCTCTATGATCATCAAGATGTCCATGGTACATAACTCTAATTGTACTGAGATAACTAATATGCAAATTGGTTATTCTTCATTTCATATCAGGGAATGATATTCGCAATAACATTTATTGCATAATAGCTCAACGTGGGCTCGCATGTACCCCCAAGGTATCTGAAAATAATGAGGGCTTTATGAACACAAGGAAGTCAAGTCCATTAAAGATTTTAATTAAAGTTAAAGTTTTTTTAGCAGTCCCTTTGTTTTAGATTTTTAGTTTTAATTTTTTTTTGTATATTTTTCATAAAAGCACCTAATAAATTTGTATAATTTTCATTTAAGTCCTAGATGCTCAAAATCAGAGGGAGATAGCAAAAAAGCCACACAAGTCGATTCGATGATGGAAATTTCATCATTGAATTTAATGATGCATGCAGAGTTAGAGGACTTACAATTCCTCATAGCACTCTCCATGTGGTATGTTAAACATAATTTTTAAACCTATCTACATGGTGGTGTATAATCAACAAAATCTCCCTATAGAGTAGTTGTTATTATTTGTGAAGAACCATATGTTAATTATTCAAAAATGAACCCAAGAGTCTGGTCTTCGAGACATCTCGATTTCTTCCACAACAGGTCCTACCAGCACTATATTATGGTTGTCTCAGCATGTGGGTTCAAGTCCAAATAAATAAAACTTATTAATTTGACTATATCCAAATGTAAGAGACTATAGGCACATAATTCTTGTTATGGTTTGGGCCTAATTACCAATACAAGAAAACCTAAAGTCTAGGGGTTCTATGCACACAAAACAAATAAAAACAAAGGCAGAAAACTCAAAACATCGAGAAACAAAGAAAGCAAAGCAATGAAAACTCGAGAAAACCACAACTAGGCCCCGTGTGAACAATCACCTGGGCACTGGACCTCGTTGATTAGAGTAGTACCCAAGTCCACAATTATTACAATTACTAATGAATAAATGAATGAATCACTCTCTCCACCAAAATAAAATAAATATTAAACTAAAAATCTAGGCTAATTGGTCTCCTTGCTATGCTTATTTCCTCTCTATTTGGTCATGTTAGGAAAACCAGTCTCCACCTTGCTTTGCTACATCGTCCTCCTAAGAGGTTGCCCTCACATAGTGGGCCCTCATAACAAACACAACAAAAGAGGTGTATTCTCACAATTAATCAAATAATGTATGTAAACAAAAAAAGAAATGAAGTATATACAAGTAAGAAAGAGAATACAAATATTTGTACAAGAAAATGAATGAATAAAATAAAGGATAAATATATACAAATTAGGCTACACACATTGCTCCCCGGCAACAGTGCCAATTGATGTGCAAGATATTTTCTCATGGGTCAGAAAATATCCTCACAGGAGGATAAGATAAATTTTCATTAAGGCGACCCATCAGAAATATGTAATCGATCAACACGTACCAATAATTTAAAAAAAAGTAATGAATAGCCAAAAATGTGAGGCACAATTTATTATATTCTACAAACAAAAATGTATAGCATGTAAGCATGTAGTGGCCGAACCACAACGATCAAGCTGGGTAGCCTATGATTATTGCTAATCGATGTGAAATATGTACAAACTCATCTTTTAAGTCTTTTTATGTGGGTTTTTGGTTTTTAAGTTTTAATTAAATTAATATTGAATATATGTTTATTGGGAATATTAATATTAAGAAGAAGATATATATATATATTAATACACATACACACACACAAATACATACATATAGGTAGGGCTTTAAGAGAGGAAGAGACAATTAAATACAAAGAAGCTCTCTATATATATATTGTTTTTTTATTTTATAAAATTTTAATTTCTTTTTTATTGTTGAAAAATAAAATAAAAATATATTTAGATATAATATACTAGCACACGGTATAGTTATATAAATAGTATATGTATACATATAGATATTATATGGGATATATATTCCTATAAAAAATCTAGAAATCCAGGAAAATTAATTTTTTATGCTTTTTATATTTTCTAATGTTTTTTTTTATTTTCTGTATTTTCTGTGCATATTATTTGGTATTTTTAAAATAAAAAACATCCCAAATCATGGGTTAAATAAGTCTTCCGAGTTGATTTGAAGATTAAAAATAGCAAAAAGTGTCAAAAATTCTTCAAATCAATTTTAATAAGTAAATAATAATATTGAGAAAATTTAGGGAGAAAATAAAAAATTTTTTTGGGGTTTTTTTTATTTATATGAAGAATTTTGGAGCTTTTTATTTTTAATCTTTTTCTTATTCTATTTTTAGGGAATTTTGCTTTAGAGTCAATATATATTCAATAATAAACAACATATATTTTTTTAATTTTGAAAGGTACTTTGATATTTTTTGTCATTTTTGTAGCAGGAGAGGTAATCAATACTCACTGTTTGAATTTTAATGAATTGATAAATGCCTAAAACTACAAATTAAAAATTAAAGCATTATAATATGTCATCCAAGGCATATATGTGCATTTTTCCAAAATTAAATACAATCAGGAGGTAATTATAACAAAAATAAACAAGTAAAACATTTAATGTGCTAGGAGGGACCTATTTGAAATTAAAATAAACATTTCATTCAATCCAAAACCATTTTAAAACAAAACACAGGGGTATATATGCAATTTTTAACGAAATACTTAAATTAAAAATGCCCTCGAAGGGTCGTTTTGCAAATACGAACAAGTTTTGGTAATCTTTACAATTTTCCACAAAATCATACACTTAATATGCAATTGTTTATACTAAAAATAAATATACAAAACAAATGGGTCGTGCTTGCAAAATACCCAACTCATGTGGCAAGCCACATGAGTAGAGCTGGCATGGACACGTTGGTAAAACACAAAAGCATGGGAGGCTATATGCAAATTTTACAACACTATTTACACTCTAGACAAACATTTGACTAATAAAATAAAATAAGGAAAATAGAGGGGGTATAGTGCAAATTACCCCTTATCTGTGTGCGGGTTGACAAGTGAGATTTCCTTAGATATGTGGCAGCTCCACAAAACATGATGACAGTTCGACGATGATGGCTGATATTAGACCTTGGGCAGAGATCGGATGGTCATGGATTCTCTTGATCGGACGCCATCTGCAGCATCTGGAGCGCGGCTCTTGATCAGACGAAGTAGAAGCTCGGTGGATGAACTGGAAATAATGGAGCTACTCCACTCCTTTTATTGCTCGGATCTCACGCTCCAAACCTCCTAGCTCGCTGCTGTGACGGGGAAATGCATCGTCGGGAAGATCCGCAGCTAGGAGACTCGTCAAATGGATTCGGGCCCCATCGATAGGGGCCTAGACAACTTGAATACCTGGGCGTGTTAAAATACCTCAGAGACCTCTCAAACACGGCCCTCCAGACCAACAAAAGAGTCGGGAAGCTTAGAGGCACAAGGGTGGCTAGGTCTGGGACATTATTAGTGTAGTTCACTGTAAGTGAGTAGAGATGTAGGTGCTCCAACAATAGGCGGCAGAGGGAGCACCTGTCCTTCGGTCCAGTAGGACTCGAAGGGTGATAAGGGGTTAGATCAATTGAGAAGCAGATAGAGAAAGGGCTGGGATGGTTGGTGGGTCGAAACTATGGTTGGATCAAAGTGGGATGGTCGGAACCCTAACGACTCCGACGAATATGATTACTTGAACTATAGATAATCCTACGATATAGAGATTGAATAGAATGTGGAAATGAAATGATGGAATTGAAACCTACCGAAGAAATGAAAATGCACAGTTCTTACCTACCGAGATGCCAAGGAGTAGGACACTGCTAGAGATCCGCCTAGACCTACTCTCCTTCTCCTACAATGCTTCAAGCCTTGGGGAAGATGCCTCTGTCACCCGGTGAACTCACACACACTAGCTAGAGGCACTACAGATCTCAGAGAGTGATCAAAAAGGAATGGAAAGAAGTTGAGTTTTATTTATAGACAAGGTTTTGGGTGATTTTTGATCGAGATTATTGAGAGGCTCGATGAAGATTAGAGGAATCTAATAAGTAGGCATGGAGGTCGATTGTGATGGGAAGATTTTTCTTGAAGCACTTAAGGCAAACCATCGATCAGAGTGATTGTGTGGAGGTAAATAAGATGGGGCGCTCAAGGCTCTTACAATGGCCAGAGGCAGGGAAGGATAGTTGACTTCGGTCAATAGTCCTCGCCTCTTGATTGATCCACATAGGATGCTACTGGACAAGAGAGCAAGCTTTATTCAAAAATAATTAAATAAAAATAATAGATGATTTTATTAAATTTTGGTTATATAATAAAAAGTATTTATTATTTTATGTAGTATTTTAGTATGATTTCTATTTATTTGTATGAGTTAATTTATTACAAGTTACATTTTACAAGTGTATTTATATGTATATTGACCTATGTTTTGTATATTTTATTTTTATTTTGTATTATTGATTTTATTATTTTATTTTCATATTTTATATATTTATAACTTGTTTTTATATACACAAATATTTTTTTGTTGTATTTTTACGATGTATTTTGTACACTTAAATAAATAGAGGTATATATTGTATAGGTATAAGTTTTATATATCCATTTCATCAAAAAAAGTTTTGTATATCCATCTATGTATTTCTTTAGACTATTTTAGTTTTGTGTTTTCTTTATGGTTTTATTCTATTCTATATATGTACATGTATTACAAAGAATATTTACAAAAATATAATAATATAAAATTATAAAAAAAATAAAGAATAAATGAAATGAATATGTTATTCAGGTATATTATAGAATAGGGGCCCAAAACCTAACTTTCACACCTTCCAAAATGAATGAAACCACCTTCATTAAATAATTTATTAAAAGTTATATACAATTAAATATGATTTTAAGGCACTTTGAGTTTGTATTGAGAAGATATGGTTCTGGGATGTTTGTATTTTGGCTATTTATTCTGAGTATAAAAAGTACACTATATATTATTTTTATGCGAACTCAATTTTATATTTTCCTATACTTTTTTATCTATACCTTTCATGTACAAAGTTTCTTTACTTGTGGTACAAATAATAAAGAATAAAATGGGTCCCAAAAATGAATTATTGATGAATAAAAGATTGGGTTTTTTATTGTCTTTGTGGCCCTTATCTCCACCTACTTTATTCCCTGTCAACCACATCAATTCTTGACTTCGTCTCGGGGTTTAGGATCATAAAATACCTTTGGCATTTTATTCCTTTTTTCTTTCTTTATAGTTTTATTACAGCTTTAAATAATATAATTTATACAATAAATATATAATAAAAAATAAATGTTCATATGTACATAATAATGATATTTTCATGCATTTATATAAGGTTTAAAGGCCAAAATAAAAAATAAAGGTGATGGAATGTAGATTCATCAATGAGAGAGACAGTTACAGTGATTCTGAGCACTATTAATTCTTGTTGAGTTTTAAGAGACATATCTTTTCACAGATTTCATGGACACCCATTAGTTCCTTTCCCAAAAGAAACATCTAAAAGCACAGTCGACATTTTCTCCCTTGTTTATCTTTCCAAGTTGTTAGCTGATTGATTGTATGCGTTATTTTTTGAGGATCATTCTGAGATTTTTGAGATACATTCTTTTAATGAGACTATTGATGAGAAACTTCCTAATGAGAATTTTGAGATATTTGATGATGAGTTTACTATGAATTTTGAACATCCTAATGAGCCATCCCATTCTGAGAAGAGATCATTCATTACAGACCTTTCTGAGATTTTACATGTTGAGCCTATAGTAGCCACATTGGAATGTTCACAGTGTGGAGATCATATACCTTCCTTAAGTGCAGTTGTAGAGGTTGTCACGAAGCATATTCAGACTCCACCTTAGCTTAAGGTTTTACCCTCAATGTTGAAGTATGCCTTCCTTACAGGTGCCCCCCAATTGTTTCCGGTCATCACCATTTCACAATTAACCAACGATTTGGAATCTTGCTTGCTAGAGATTCTCGAGAGAAACCAAAATGCCATAGAATGGAATATTTCAGATCTCTGTGGGATAAGACCAAGTTTGTGCTCGCACAATATCAACTTAGAGGATGCCAACAAACAAACCCGTTAGTGTCAGCATTGTCTAAATCCAATTTTTTTGGATGTTGTCATGAATGAGATCAGGAAATGGTGTGATGATTGCTTTATTTATCCAATTTTGAATTCCATGTAGGCCATCGCGTTGCTTATAGTCTTGAAGAAATCTAGGATTACTCTTGTGATGAATGACCATGGTGAGGAGATTATGTCCCATGTACCCACTTCATAGCGTGTCTATGTAGATTACGAGCACCTAAATTCAACTACCAAGAAAGACCACTTTCCACTGGCCTTTATTGATCATATTATTGAGAGGCTTGCATGGAAGGAATTCTTTTGTTTCTTGGATGGGTACTCGGGATATAACCAAGTTGCAATCGCTTTTGAGGATCAGGACAAAATTACTTTTACTTGTCCATTTGGCATCTACGCCTTTAGATGAATGCCATTGGATTGTGTAACAGCCCTGCTACATTCTAAAGGTGTATGTTGGTCATTTTTGCTGATATGGTAGATAGTTTCCACGAATTCTTCATGAAAAATTTCGTGGTCTACGGGGATAGTTTCGACTTATCTCTTAATCATCTAGATCGAGTACTTCTGTATTGTTATGAGGTGAACTTAGTGCTCTCACGGGAGAAGAGTCACTTTATCATCTCCATACATTGTATGGAGGTTGACCCGACTAAGACTGATGTGATCTCCAAATTAGAGCTACTGTAGAATTTGAAGCACTTGAGGTCATTCCTTGGTCACATTGGATTTTATATGTGATATATTAATGACTTCAGCAAGATCGTGAGGACTTTGACAGAGCTTCTATGCAAGGAAAGTGAGTTTATAGTTGATGAGAAAGTCCGCTTTGCATTTCACAAGATGAAAGACATTGTTACTAAAGCTCTTATCCTTCAACCACATGATTGGTCTCTTCCCTTTGATATCATGACGAATGTGTTAGACTTTGCTGTTAGAGATGTTTTAGGGAAAATAAGGGATGGAATAGTGTTTGCTATACACTATGCTAGCAAGACTCTAGATGAAGCACAACGTACTTATACAGTCACAAAGAATGAGATTTTAGCAGTGGTGTTTGATTTAGATAAGTTTCGTTCATACCTTGGGTCCCATTTTATTGTATACGCAGATCGCACTACCATACAGTACTTACAAGCAAAGAATTATGCCAAACCACACCTTATCACATGGATCCTTCTTATACATGAGTTTGATTTAGAGGTTTGAGAAAAACTTGGAGTGAACAATGTTGTGGTACATACCCTTTCCCGGATTATAGATGTCGAGACTTCTGAGAAGCCATTACTTCTTATTTGTGAGGACTTTCTAGATGAGACTAATTTATCTATGGCATCAATCCGATGGTATACATAAGTTGTGTCTCCAAGAAATTTCCATAAGATTGGCCGAAGCACAAGATAGAAAGATTCCTGTCAGAGATTCATTTTTACCCGTTGGAGGATCTATACCTATTTTGTGAGGGTATAGATTGTATCTGGAGGAGGTGCATTCCTCAAGAGGAATACACAAGTATGCTCGAACAATGTCACAAACTAGAGTATGGTGGGCATCATTCGGGGAAACACATGGTATCTAAGATTCTACAAAGCGGCCTATGGTGGCCAACTCTGTTTAAGGATGATACAAATTATGTTTGAGGTTGTAATGATTGTCAAAAAATGGGAGGAACCGTAGGTTCAAAAGATACTATGCCCCTAAGATATATCCAAATTTCAGATGTTTTCGATGCTTGAGGCACAGACTTCATGGGCCTGTTTCCTGTTAGTCAAGGATTAGAGTACATCATGCTTGCCGTGGATTATGTTAGTCGTTGGGTGGGTGCGATCCCTACTCGAGCCACTGATAGTCGTATGGTTTATTCCTTTCTCATGGACAATGTTATTGCACGGTTCGGGATTCCCAAAATACTCATTTCAGATGGGGGATCCATTTCATTATTTGAGAGGTCAAGAAGCTTGTGAAGGAGTACACCATTGAGCATAGAGTTGTGCACCCACAAAGTAATGACTTGGCTGAGATTTCAAATAGGGATATGAAGATTATACTTTAAAAATAGTATGTCCAGATAACAAGAATTGGTCCTAGTTACTTGACTCAGTTCTATGGGCTTTTCGGATGGCATACAAGTCCCCATTGGGTATGTCTCCCTAATGAATGAATCTCCATTTCATAACCTTTATTCATTATTTTTTGCCTTTAAACCCTAGCTAAATGCATGTAAATAGCATTATTTTGTAAAAATTAACATTCATTAGTTGATGTATAATTAGTGTATAAATTACATTATTTAAAGCCAAAACAATAGAATAGAGAAAAGAATAAAATGCTAAAATAGTTTTATGACCCTAAACCCCTTGACCAAGTCAAGAATTTAACCGTCAATAATGAATAAAGCATGGGGAGATAAGGGTCAATAAAACAATAAAAATCCCATTTATTTATTCATCAATAATAAATTTGTGGGACTCATTTTATTTTTTATTATTTTTTCATCAAATCAGAAAATTTTGTACGTGAAAGTTATAGATAAAAATACATAGAAAAATGTAAAATTGATTTCTAGAAAATTGTAAAATTGATTTCACCCAAAAATAATACACAATGCACATTTTATCCTTAGAATAAAAAGCCAAAACCCAAACTTCTCTGACCAATATCTTCTCAATAAAAATCAAAATCCATCAAAATTACTTTATTGTATATAACTTTTAATGAGCTATTTAATGAAAGTGATTTGATTTCATTTAATTTGGAGTTAAGATGCAAAAGTTAGGTTTTGGACCCCTATTGTACAATATGCCTGAATAAAATATGCATTTTATTTATTCTTTATATTCTTCACATTTTTTATATTTTTATAATTTTGTAAGAACCATTTAAGACACATGTAAATATTTGAAATAAAATAAATTCATTAAAAAGATGGTAAAATAAATAAGCATAGTGTCATGTATAAATGAATATAGAATAGTTATACCTATATAACAAGTATACCTATTTATTTAAGTACATAACATCAGAAAAGTATAACAAAAATATATTTATGTATATAAAAATAAGTCACAAATTTATAAAACAGGTATTAAAAAGAATAAAATAAAAAACACAAAATAAAAATAAAATAACTAATATATATGTAATTATACCTATAAGTAAAACCCTAAAAAATGGAATCTATAGTAAATAAATTTGTAAAAAAAATAAAAATAATCATAAAATAGTACATAAAATAAAATACATATTTCATGTTTAGAGTTTTTCGAGAATAAATCATTTTCTATTTTCTACCCATTTATTTTTCATTTATTACTTCATTTTTTTCTGCTAGCAGCTGTGCTGGAGCAATAAGGGCCCAACCTCGTTTGACCCTGGTCTACTCTCTGTCCTCCAACCGCTCGATATGCTAGATGTCGCATCACCATCTTCTCTACATTTCCCCATTTGATCCATTAATGTTCTATCTTCGATTTCTTTACGAAAGTTCTTCTGCAATAGATCGTCTTTCATGCCATACCTTTTGCAAGGTTAAACTCCCATCAATTGATGTGTAAACCCTAATTGAAAATCCCCTCTTCGTCAAATCTATAAATACAATCCTCTTCCTTCCTTCCTTCCCATTCTTGATCCGTCTCCGAGATTTGTAATCCCTCCAATTGTGTGCACATGAGTTCTCCGGTGAGAGAGGAAGCTCCCCTGAGGTTTGGAGCAGTGTAGGAGGAGGAGAGGAGGTCCAGGAGATGCTACAACGACGTCCTGCTCCTTGGATATCGACCAAGTAAGAGATGCTTCTTTTAATTTCTTAAGTAGATTTCTTTTCTATGATTTCAATTCTGCATTTAGTTCGGTAATTAGGTCTTTAGCATAGATTAATTTCCGATTTTTAGTTCGTTGGAGTCATTAGGGCTCCCTCCAATTCACTTTGACCCGACCCTCGTTTCAACGTGCCAACCATCCCAGCTCCTTCGCCATTCATTTGTCCATCAATCTTACCCATCCAGAATCCCTGATCTTGCTTAGATTGGTCCCTCAATAATCCTTCATCCATCGCATGCCTGTGTACCTTCATTCCCCTTCAAACCACCGCGATCCTCACCAATAACAACCCAAACATGATCGCCTATGTGCTGAGAAACTTCCCATCATCTTTGTTGGTCCAGAGGACCCTATCTGAGGGATCATTGAAGTTAGGAATGAAGCTCCTGGTCACTGACTATCCTGGACCCCTCCGGTAGGTCCCAGACTCTTTGAAGGCATCATCCAGCCGCAAAACATCAAGGCGATCCCATAGAGCATCTCAGTAGCTTAGGAGGAGCTCGGAGCAGAGTGTAGTAGTAGATCAAAGCCTCATAAGTAGTTGTTCATAGGGTGTTATTCCAGGATACTCCGGGACCGTCAGATCAAGAGCCCTGCTCCAGATGAAGTACATGACGTCCAATCAACAGATGCCACGACCTTCAGATCTCTACCCGATGTCTAATTATAGCCGTCGTCGCTGAACTATCATCGTGCATTGTGGAGCCTCCACATGTCCAAGTGAACTAATCTCAATCGTCGGTGGGCACGTAAATAAGGGGTAATTTGCTCTAAACCCATGTCGATTTTTATCATTTCTTTTAAGTATTTAAATATAGTCTGGAGTGTTAATAATGTTATGAAAATTACAGTGAGCCCTTGTTGTTTCTTGATATTGCCAGCAAGTCCATGCAAGCTCAGCTCACATGCCCCTCATGTGAGACGGGCATTTTGCGAGCATACCCCTCGTGATTTGTATATTTCATTTTAATGCATAAATTTGTATATTTAGTGTTGAATTTTGTTGGAAAATTTTAAATGGGACATCGAGCTTTGTTGATATTACAGTTATACCCTGGCCATGTTGTTTTATATTAAATATACATGGTTAATTTGCACAGTATACCCTGGGTTTTGTATTAGGGTTTTGAAAAGCATAAAAATTTCTTGACAATTACAAATAGGTCCCTGCTAGTATGCAATTTTTTATCTTATTTTTTAATTTCTATAAACATCATTTGTGCTCCAAAACTTATGCAAAAATAAGGTTGTGTACCTGGGTGCTTGTTCATTCACGCCATGATTTTTATTATGCGCATTATGTATATTATCTATTTATTAAAAATCAAATGGAGCATATTTTGTCCATTTCTAGTTATAAAAGATGCAAAAAATATTAAAATTCCTTTAAAAAAGTACGCAAATTATATGATTTTATTATGACCTATATTACTCCATGCCAAAACCCCTAAAAATTAAAAAAAAAGAAAATGAAAAAAAATAAAAAGCTAAAAAATACAGTAAATAAAAGAAAAATCACAAAAATCCCCCCCAAAATTTTTTTATTTCTATATTTTCTTTATTTTATTATCTATGTATTAAAATTTATTTGATGAGTTTTGGACACTTTTTTCTATTTTTAATCTTCAAATAAATCTGGTATATGTATTAAATCCCAATTTTAAGATATTTTTGTCTTTAAAAATACCTAAAAATTAGCAAAATTCCTAGAAAAATTATAAAAAAAGTAAAAAATTATTAAGAAACCTAAAAATATGGAATTCAGTAACTTTTTATTTTTAATCATATTTATAATTATTATATCATATATTGTATAATACACACACATACATATATATATATATATATATGTAAATATATTCTATATATTATTATATAATATAAAAACCTTTTAAATATATATTAAAACCTTTCAAAAAATATATTGGGTTGAATCTCAAGTATTTCTATAATATATATATATATATATATCGAGTATATACTTCATTTTATGTATACGTTATAGATATAAATGTCTATATAAATATATTTAGCTATTATCTAATATTAAATTAAAAATTAGAAAATTAAAAATTAATAAAAAGCACTCAAATAAATATTGTAAAGCCCGAAACCCACATAAAAGGCTAAAAGATTAGTATGTACATAACACGTATTGATCAACAATAATCATTGGCTACCCAGCTTGCTCTCTATGGTTCGACCTCTACATGATTGCATGTTATACATTTTTGTTGATTAATGTATAATAAATTGTGCCTCACATTTTTGGTTATTCATTACTTATTTATACATTGTGTGTACTTGTTGATTGACTTGGGGTTTCTTGTGGATCGCGTGAATGACACTCTATCTTCGCATTCCATGAGGATAATTTTAGAACCGCTTGAAAATTCCTGATCATCAAATGGCACCATCGCCTGGGAGAAATATGTGTAGCCTACTTTATTTATATTTGTCATTAATTTATTTATTCATTTATTCAATCATTTCCTTGTGTAAAATTTATATATCATTCTTAATTGTATATACTACATTTCTTATTTTCTTTAAATGCATTATTTTATTAATTGTGCTAATATATCTCTTTTGTTGTGTTTATTCTAAGAGCCAACTTCTCGAGGACGACCTCCTAGGAGGACGATGCAACCAAGCAAGGTGGAGACTTGTCTTCCTAACATGACAAGCAAGAGATGCAATAAGCATAGCAAGGAGACCAATTAGCCTAGATTTTAAGCTTAGTAATTTATTTTATTCTAGTGAGAGAGAGTGATTCATTCATTTATTTATTATTAATTTTGATAATTATGGACATGGACACTACTCTATTGATGAATCCGTGATTCATTAACATTTCTGTCGCATTTTGTCTTAAAACCCTTAACAAATACACGTAAATATTCATTAATTCCATCTTTTATCAAAACCCCAGTCATGAATAAAAATGCACTATTATGCATCAAAAACATGTAAATAAATAAAAGAATCAAAATAAAATAAGAAAAGAAGGCAGATTGTATATATATATATATATATATGTACAATATGACTTAGAAAATATAAATATAGCTTTATGATATATTTATAACCTAACCCCCGAGACCAAGTCAGCAGGGATTGGTCGACAAACAAACAAGTAGGGGGAGATAAGGAAAGAAAACCATAAAAATATATAAAGAATGACTGCACACACTATTCACTATTTATTAAATAATTATCAAATCTTCATTGATTTTTAATTAATTCTTATGTGCATATTTTTCACCAAACTCTTTTCCTAATTATTTCTAAAAATGTATAAAATATAAAATAAGTTAAAAATATTGTGTGTATATATGCCAAGAAATCCAACTTTTAAATTATCAAATTCTCAACTTCCAAATGTCATAACTTCCTTAGACCACTCCAATTTCACTCTACTCACCTTTAAAGATCATAAAATAATTTTCTCTAATTAATGGAGGTGATTTCATAAAAATCAGAGTCCGTTTGCAAAAAGTCAGTTTTGGGACCTAATGACAATGGGATTTCTGGGCTATTTATTTTATTTAGAACACACTATTTATAGTTTTATTAATTTTATAATTTCTAATTATTTTCATGATATTTCTTTTCACCATGATTTATTTCAGAATTTTTTAAGCTTATTTATTATTTTAATAAAATCCAAAACCCTATTTTTTAGATGAAAGTAAACTAGATGACTTATAACTGTATTTATTAATATATCTAAATAAAATTATTAAAATCCACAAAAAATTACAAAGGTATTATTTATTATTCTAATAATTACGAAAATATAGAATTAAAATATAATTATTTATTTTTTAAATCAAAAATTCAACAGTTATTTATTAAGTATTATTTATATCTATTTATTAATATAATATTTATATTTCGAATATTATTTATTGTTTATAAAATGTAATTATACCATAATTTAGATAATTTAATTCTATTTATTTTTCATTTTTATACATACTTAAAATAATGCTATTTGTTATTTATTATCAAATTTATACTGAATTTTCAACGTCTGGCCAACCAGGTGCTGACACGTGTCAACACGTGGTTCTTCTTCTCCAAGAAGACAGTGTTGATTCTATTCCACTGTTGTTCTTTAATGAATTCTTCCACTCCGTCTCTAACCTCCTTAATCGATGTTAACCTTCCATTCTCTTCCCCTAACTACCTTCATTCACGCCGACCCTTTGATCCACCTAACAAACTCTTCTATTCATCTATAAATGCTCATAAATCTGGTGCATTCAAACCTGACTTCTCCTGTTCTCCAACCACCTGAACCCTCCAGTTCCAGTACCGACCTGCCTTCTTCCAAGCTTCGTGTCTACCGACTACGGTGGTAACAACGCACATCCGCTGCCTCGCGTGGAAGACGATCGTCGGAGGAGAACCTCCAGGGAAACTATTCGCCTTGCATCGCCGCCCAGCGCCGTGTCAAACTCCTAGAAAGATCGCCCGTCGAGCCACTATCAGGAGGTAATACACCTCTCTTCCCTAGATCTGTGCATCCGTCCTTTGCAATTTTGTTTCTCGATTTTCGTGTATCTATTAGCGATGTTAATCGTGAAATTAGGTCTCTTAATCACCCTTCTTAGAATCCCATCCAAATTCACACTCTAATTCACTTCGAATTCAAACCAATTCGCGTATCATTTCCGCTACTTTTCACTACGTTTTTCATAAATTCTGGAAACATCATTTTGATCTCGCAAATCTTAATCCTTTGGATGATTTCTTCGCAAATCGAGCACATAAAATCATTAATTGTAGATCCACTAATCATCTGGAGCAACCTCAGCAATTTGAGCTTCCAAACGCAAGGAAAAATTCATTCAAAGAAGGTGCAATAACATTAGCATCAGTTCCAGAATAGCCAGACCGCTCTCTTCATCACCGGAGAACAGTCGCCTTCAGCCACCTTTGGAGAAGAACCACCCCGGGAGAGCTCGAGGGTGAAGACATCACTTCTCTGGCCTCGCCGGAGGCCCAAGTGTCGCATCCTTCGCCGGGAAGAAATTGGAGAAGACGCCCTCATCGTCAACTGCGTGCAAGACCACAAGAACATGAAGAACACCAGGTCGCACAGGTGTGCGATACACGTCCCTGACATCGCATCGTGACTTCTAATTCTGGCCATCCAATCTGAAGCAGTGGAGAATTGCATACTTAATCCAGTCAAGTTCCATAAATTCTCAGCCGCCCCAGATGTTTTCAAGAAATTGCATTTAGGTCCGCGCAGGGACCTAAATGTAATTCTTTTAGTTTTCTTTCATTTCAGTCCCCATAGGGATCTTCTTGTAATAAAACTATAAACTTTTCTTTGCAGGTATGCCCCTCGCTTGTAGGGGCAGTTTGGACCTCGAATTTTCTGTATTTTTCCGTGATTTTTTAGGGTAGCCTGATAACTGCCCGAGATAATTTTCTGTTATTTTTCCAAGATTTTTCGTCTCCTCATTGTGTCGTTTTGAATTTGCCATTTCGAGTTAGTTATGAACCAGATTTCTTTTCAATTTCTTTCTTTGTAAAATCATGAATAAAGAGAATTTTTCTAGAATTTCATTCTTGTGTCGAAATCTGCAGTTTTAATATTCGACCTCCTTGAGTTCGACCCTGGCACACTCACCTGGTAAAATAATTAGTGAATTATGAAATAGGAGAAGAAACTGCTTCATTTTCTCTCTCTCCTATTTTATCGTAATTTTTGTTTGATCAACGCGGTTCCCTCTCTACAGCTTTCTCTCTCTACACTGACATATTAACTGTAGGTCGGAACTACGTTATCAAAATGGTGCTGTTGCTAGGGAGGCGTTATTTCTACAGCGGTTGTTGATTGGATTTTATCTAATATTATTGATTTTACAAATTTTGTTTCTTTCGGTTTTTTATTAACGGATTTTTCTTCGATTTTTACAGCTTTCGTGTTTCTTTGAATTTTATTTACGGTTTTTCGTGTATTTTTCTTTCTTTTCTTAACTAATCTTTGCAGGGCCTGCAGGTTCAATCGGCTTTCTCGGGAGTCGAAACAGTTGAAAGTGCAGAGATCGAGATTCTCGGTTGCTGAGGGCAGGATTAGTTAGGGTCTTTGTTGTATTTTTTCTTGTATTTTTGTAGAAAAAGGGTACTTGCCTGTGTTTTTGTATTTTTTAGAAAGGGGCCCCATAAGGGCATCCCGACTTGTACGTCCCCTCCCCTTTTCCTTGGGGTCTGATGCACCGAGTTACGTGCATTCGAGGGATCAGGGCACCGACTGCGGTATTTCTCGCATCATCAATTTTCCACAGCTTTTCATGAGGATAGGTGCCTGCTTAGGAGTTTTCGTTTTTTCCCTATCTGATTACACCCTCATAGTTAGTCTTAGGACTCGCAACCTAGGTGTATGACTTTAGAATTTTTAAAATAATAATAAAGACATTCGTTAGAAGCTTGTCTAAAAAAATCCAAAAAATATATAAAACCAAAAAAATAAAATCAGGATTGCTTAAGTATCTGACATAAAATAAACCTAAGGATCAATTGATTTGGGAGAGTAATCCCCACACAGATACTTTTTCAGATTTTGCGAGTGAGAGACGACCCTTAGGATAGAGCCAAAGTGTGTGTTTCTCTCAAAATATTACTTGGTCTATACACCTAATCACTGCTTTTCAGTGGGTACGCTTGGGTAGCCAGAAACGGTCCGACTTTACTTAGCCGAGTGGGGGGTTTAGAGGACATTGCGTAAGGATCCGTCCTCAAGTAACACGTGTAGCCGGAAACAGTCCGTACTTACCCCCATACTGGCTGAGAGCAAGTTGTTTTCTGTAAAGACTCGAGACACTATTGCGAGGAAATTTCGGACACCTATCAGCTCGTGATAATTTGAGAATGTACGTGTATGCTAATACAATCCTAAAACCGACAAGAGAAACGATCGAACTCTTACGGTCATCATCAGGTTGTGTTGGTGAATATGGGGTTTTACTTTGTGTTTTCTTGTGGGGCGTGAGTTAGCGGGTTATATGCATTTTCCATCTCTCTTGAATCGATAATCGTGCTCTCCTGATCACTCTTGATATAGAAGATGATGACTCGATGGCTATTTTGCTCAGACTCCATGAGCCCTCGATCTTTCACTGTCCGTCATACATCTTCACAAACTCGGGATGACCCTCTTCCTGAGTTGGTCCCATCTATTCTCGAGGGAGTCAGACCCAAACTCCCTCGCCTCCCGGTCAGTCTTTTGAGGCAGACCCATACCTCAATATGTCATCAATTTCTCCAGCTGATTTTTCTTTGAGTTTTTAAGAGAATTTCTCTTTCACAAGAAGATTTGAAGCACATGGCTATTGGAAAAGGACCAGCAGAGGAGAGGCTAGATGAGGAGCACCGTACTGATGGTTGACCAGATCTAGCCGTAGATATGACAACTAGGATTCTTGATACATTACAACAGATTAACATACAAATTCGAGAACAATTCAGAACTCAGAATGAGTTGCGAACTGCGATAGCAGCGCTGAGAGTAGGAGTCAGCAACCCTTTACCTCCTGCAGTGGTTCCTGCCACTTTATGATATGAGTATGACCCGAGAGCAGGAACGCTACATCATTGGATTCGGCTACCGCTAAATCAAGGGCCATACGAGCTGAGACCGTCCATCTCTTTGCTTCCCAAGTTCTATGGGAACGCTAAAGAGGAGTCGTTTACCTTTCTATAGCAGTTTGAAATGATTTGTGGTATGGAAAGCTATCCAGGTGTTACGCAGGAGGCTGTTCTCCTCAAAGCATTTCCCTTCGCCATAGCAAAGAAGGCACTTTACTGGTTGAGTCATTTAGGAATGGAAATTTCTACATGGGATGATTGGAAGTCCACATTCCTGCATAAGTATTTTCCTCTGGGAAGGACGAACATGATGAGGAGTCAGATGTCCATGAATCTTTTTATGAGGCAGGGGATCGATTCAAGGATCTTATGGAGAGATGCCCGCATCATGAGATACCAATGAAGGAGCGTGTACAAAATTACTTTGGAGGACTCCTGCCGAACATTCATGGGCTGGTGAGTGCCGCATGTGGTGGTAGTTATATTAATAAGGATGCCGAGTCAGTCTGGTCCATCTTCGAAGGGATGGCGGAAAATTCGAGAGTCGTCGACTCTACTCGGGCATTCCAGAAGGTCCTCCAGCCACAACATCATCGAGCGATCATAAGGTGGAGAATATTTCAGAGTCTGAATCCAATACCAACTTGGGTTTTATTAGCGAAAAGCTAACATTGGTAGATGTGATTTAGAAGCAAGTTTTGGACTTAAAACCGCTGCGAGAGTTGGAGAAACTCTCATCTCTGCCTCAGCATCTGAGTGGTCTTACGAAGAAGGTAATAGAGCTACATCTTCAATATCAGCAGGCCCAATCTTCTTCAACTTCACATCCTACACAGAGATCTTTACCCGCTCCGCCCACCCAACAGATACATTTCGTCCAGAGCGAGGCAGAGACTCCGCAGATTGATTGGCATGAGGACAAGTCTCGTGCCAATCACGGTTAGATCACAAGTTCTGTGGACATGGATGTTGAGCCTCAAGCCACTCTTGAGATCAACAAAATTTGGTATACTCTGATTCAGCAACGGAGTGTACCTCATCATCAGCAACAGCAATATAGTCATCCGCAACATGGACGTCCACACTTTTAGCACCGACAGCATTACACGCAACAACAGTCTCACCATCACGCATATCAGAGACCACATTCTTTTCAATATCCTGTTGTACATTCACAGGCGCATCATTACCAGCAGCATCAGCAGTCTTCCTTTACACTTCAGAGATCTCCTCAGCCATACACTTTACAGCAGCACATGCCAAGGTAGGAGAGAGTAGATAGCAAGGGTCACCATACATAGTATGAGATGTCTTCACAGGCCCTAGTGCTGAATCAGATCATGGATATGTTGAGTACGCTCCAAACTGCTCATAGAACAAAGAAGGAGCAGGTTAACCATTATCTGGATGAGTTAAATGTACTGAAGACCACTCTCCCAGCTCAGCCTCAGATGAACCCTAATAACAAGAGGGGGAATCCAAATAAGGTAGACACCACTAAAGGTACGATCTCTTTTCCTGAATTTTTATCTAACTTCATTCGTCTCAAGCGTGGTAGATCACCACGAGCACCTGATAGAGTAGAGGAGATGGCACATGATCAGGAGCAAGAGTCAATCCATGATCAGACACATTCTGATGCTGAGGAGGATAACCGACACATTGATGATGACCACCATGAAGATCAGAGAGAAGGGAGTGATGCAGAAACAATTGACATGGACACATGCGAGTCAGATGATGATATCATGCAAGACCATCCAGATACTCCCGAAAAAAATTTTCTTCCCATGTTTTAGAGAGTTTTGTACATAATTCTAAATCTCTCGATGTACACGTTGATTTTAATATGAATAAAAAGTTTGATTTTGTCATTCCTGATATTTTTCCTTTTCCTGATGCCTTTTTTGGAAAAGGAAATAAAAACGCCAAAAAGAATGTTGTCACTCTAGAGATCAAACGTTTATTAAAAGATCACATCTTTTCGAAGATCCCACTTCACGATGCCTTGGATCATTTTCCAACGCTCAAGAATCAGCTGAAGAATAGATGCACCACATGTAGAAAAAAGAGATCACGTATAGAAAAACGTGTTTTGACCAAGGCCACATCCCGTGCCATACAGAATAAATTACCTATGAAGAAAAAGGATTCAGGAGCACATTATATCAGATGCGAGATTGCCAATGCAACATTCGATCGCACTCTATTAGATAACATTTCCTCGATAAATTTGATACCAGCTTGTTTATTCGACAAGTACGAGTTAGGTCCTCTTTACAAATCCCGCACGATCCTTCAGTTTGTTGATAGATCTGTAAAGAGACCTAGGGGCATATTGAGTAGCGTTATCGTGACCGTAAAGGGCCTGCAGTTCCCAGTAGAATTTACTGTCCTAGACATGGATTGCTTGAACAATTGCACCTTACCCTGATCATTCTTGTGAGGCCTTTCTTAGAGACCATGAAGGCCCTCTTCGATTATGATACAGGGAAGGTATCTTTTCACACCGAGGGAGAGAAGGTACATATAGAGATGGCGACAGAATCACACACATCCAGCGATGCATCTACGGCTAGTTCAAATATCTATAGTTCTTTAGCCACTTGTGTTTACATGGATGAGGTTCGCTTTGACGACCTTGAGAGGTATCGAGTAAATACCCAAGATTTCCTAGCAGAGGATGGGTCCGAGACTACAGTTGGCAGTTCTTCTAATGGTACTTTATATTTCAGTATGGATGATGAGAAGCAGATGGATCAGATTTCTCAAGATTTTATTGCAGACAATTCAGATTCAGATGGTTTACACAATTTCTCCACATCAGATGATCTAGAGATTGAGTTTCATTTAGCTGAGTTATTTTCTTCTAGTCGTTCTAATTATGAGCATAGTAGTGAGTCGGATGATGTTTTAGACATCTTCTGTAGTCCGACTCTAGAGCATATTGAGATGGTGGATCACCATATTGCAGACATATTTAACACTGATACAGATCCCATTATACATACAGATGAAGTTACAACAAAGCCAGATTCTACCTTACTAGAACTGAGGACGTTACCACCAAACATGAAATACACTTTCCTTACGGGTCCACATCGACAGTTTCAGGTTATTATCAGCTCATCTTTGACCGAAGAGCAAAAATCTCATCTGATGGACATTCTAAAGAAACCGCAAGGCTATTGGGTGGACTATATCTTATCTCCGTGGGATCAATCCTGGTTTGTGTTCTCATAATATATATCTCGATCATGACAACAAAGCTTCTAGAGAATTTCAGCGCAAGCTGAATCTAGTTCTAAAAGATGCTGTCAAGAAAGAGATTACGAAATGGTGAGACGCAGGGTTTATCTATCCCATCTCCAACTCTGAATGGGTCATCCCGTTACATGTTGTCCCAAAGAAGTCGGGATTCAAATGATTAAGAATGAGAGTAGAGAGGAGATTGCAAACAGGGTAACTACGCCGTGGCAGGTGTGCATTGATTATAGGAAGTTGAACGCCGTAACGAAGAAGGACCACTTCCCTTTGCCTTTTATAGACAAGGTCATAGAGAGGTTGGCAGGGAAGGAATACTTCTATTTCCTTGACGGTTACTCCGGATACAACCAGGTCACTATTTCTCCTGAAGACCAGGAGAAGACCACCTTCACATGTCCTTTTGGCACGTATTCTTTTAGAAGGATGCCCTTTGGTTTGTGCAATTCTCTTGCTACTTTCCAGAGGTGAATGCATGCTATTTTTGCAGACATGGTTGGTGATTTTCTAGAGGTCTTTATTTACGGTTTTTCGGTCTATGGTGAGTCCTTTGATGATTGTTTAGCGGACCTAGATCAGGTTCTTCAGAAATGTTGTGAGGTAGATCTCGTTCTGTCATGGGAAAAGAGTCATTTTATGGTTCTTCAAAAATGCTTTGAGATGATGATAGATGCTTCAGAAATTGCGGTCGGGGCTTTATTAGGCATAAGGAGGAATGAACTTCCTATTGCTATCCACTATGCCAGTCAAACTTTAGACGATGCTCAGCGCAATTACACAGTGACAGAAAAGGAGATGTTGGTAGTGGTATTCGCATTAGTCAAATTCAGATCATATCTTCTAGGCTCTAAGGTCACAGTTTACACAGATCATTCAGCTATTAGGTTTTTGATGGAGAAGAAGGATGCCAAGGCACGTCTTCTTAGATGGATTCTCTTACTTCAAGAACTCGATTTGGATATTAGAGACAAACCTGGGGTAAAGAATTTGGTAGCTGATCACCTTTCCCGATTACAGATAGAGAAGCCTTCAGATGAGTACACACTAGAGATTGCAGAGAGATTTCCAGACGAGAGTATCTTTGCAGTTACCGAGCTTCCATGGTATGCAGATATAGTCAATTTTATGGTTACACAGAAATTCCACAGGGTTGGCTGAAGGATCGAGTTGACAGACTAGTTTATGAGGCACGATACTACCATTGGGAGGATCCGATTCTTTTTCTGAGGGATCGGATTGTGCTTACAGGAGATGTATTCCTCAGGAGGAATAAAATAGTGTCCTTAATCTGTCCCATTCTTTAGAGGTAGGGGGACATGACTTAGGGAAGAGGACAACACAGAAGGTACATCCGAGTGGATTTTGGTGGCTGACTCTTACTAGAGATGCTTGTACATTCATGAAGAGTTGCCTGGATTGTCAGAGAGCAGTAAGGACAGTCAGTGCTAGAGATGTGATGCCTATGCGACCTGTTATTATTTGCAAGATCTTTGACGTATGTGGCATAGATTTTATGGGACCGTTCCCTTCCAGCAGTGTGGAGGCTATACCCGCACGAACTGCAGATAGTAGAATAGTGTGCAAGTTCTTAAGGGAACATATTATTTCTCTGTTCGGTATTCCATGTATTCTTATTTCAGATGGCGGTAGCCATTTTCATTAATACGAAGGTAAAAAAGCTAGTGAAGAAATATGGCATTGATCACAGATTAGCTTCTCCTTACACTCACAGAAGAAGGACATGGCTGAAGTTTCAAATATGGAGGTGAAATCCATTCTTCAGAAATTAGTATGATCGGATAGGAAGAACTGGTCACAGCTTCTAGATCAAGTTCTTTGGGCATATCGTACTGCATATAAGACTCCCTTAGGTACTTCACCCTTCAGATTTGTTTATGGGATGCCATGTCATTTAACCGTAGAGATCATGCAGAAATCTGAATGGGCAATCCGAGAAATTTCACTTGATGCACAGAAAGTAGGTGCCAAGAGGAAGATGGATCTGAATGAGCTAGTAGAGATTCGAAATCATGCATACGAGAACACACTCATTTATAAGGACAAAGTAACGAAATGACACGGTAGATATATTCGGCACAAGATCTTTGTTCTAAGGCAGAAAGTGTGGTTGTTCAATGCACAATTCAGAAATTTTCCCGGCAAATTGAAGAGCAAGTGGGAAGGACCTCACATAGTCAGAATGGTGCATGACAATGAAAGTATAGCTATATCAGATGTGTCACCTGGTGCAGAGTCGTTTGTGGTGAATGGGCAGATGTTGAAGCACTTTGTAGAGACTACTGATCATCTGCCCCGTGTTGAAGTGATATATTTTGTACATGACTCATGACTACTCTCTCACTTTATCTTAGCTTGTGCAAAGACTTTTGAGCCATTCGATTTTTGGAGTTTACAACACTTGTACATTCTATGTAGACCACAATCGTCCCCATTTTTTCTCGTCTTTCATGCTTAGGATAACAGATCCTAAGTATAGGGGGGCTGATTTCCCGATGATTAGTGTTTTCAATTTTGTTCTTTTTCTTTTGTATATCCTTTCTTTTTCACAAATCATTGGTCCCTAATTTTTTTCTACATTCTTTTATATACTTATGATGCCTTATCCTAAGTATCGGGGGGACCGAGTGATTTAGTTGATCTCGTTTTCTTTATTTCTCTTATTCATTTGTGTATATTCTTTTTTCTCAGTCACCTCGTTTTTTCTCTTCCATTATACTTACGATGACCATATTGTAAGTATGGGGGGGTTGACTGATTTTTATTCTTTTATTCTTTTTCTCCCACTTTTACTTAGCATGAGTTATGTCCTCCTTTTTCTCTTTTGACGCTATGAGGACATAGCACAAGCTAAGTATAGTGGGTTGTATATATTGTATATATACTTTTGTCTATAGCTCGTACTTTTATGTATTTTCTATATCTATACAATCCATAAAATGTGGGTGAGGGTTATATTAAAATCTATCTATTTATGTATTTATTTATAAAATCCTTTTAAATAAGTAAAATATGTTTAAAATCTGTATTTAAAATACCTAATTTAAAATATGTAAAAAAATTGTATTTAAAATATGTATAATACTTATTTAAATTCCTATCTATTAAAATATGTGTAAAATTCATTTAATCCTTGTAAAATCCTCTGTACATAGAATTTGTAAAATACATTAGATATTTTATTTGAATAAAATATATCTTGTGAAATTCTTATACAAATACTTGTTTCTAAAAATGAATAAATCCATAAAAAATACAAGTCCTAAAATTCATAAAAAATTACAAAATCCTTAAAATATATAAAAATGAGTAAAATTCAGAAAATGTACTTCACAAAAACATTGTACATTTGCATTCGCATTTTTCAGAATAAGTTTGATTTCTACAACTAAGGATTGAGAATAGTCTAAAGGGTGGAGCTTGATTATGGACTTTAACTTTCGTTGTAAGGAGCATAGTTAGGATCTGGAATATAGACTCTTCAGGTCTTTGACTTAAATCTTTGGGTTCCATAAGACCATATTTGGGAAATCAACTCATATGTCCTTAAGTAGAACACTTGGTGTCATCCGTACAACTCTGCACCAGTGAACCAATCTTGGACAAATGCACTTTGCACTTAGCTCGACCTGCATGGAGTGCGAAGGGCAGTACATCATGGTAGTGCATTTCTATCCTTGTCTTTACAACATTGACATCTAAAGATGGGAGAGATTGGTGCTGCGATAGTCGCTTCGGATGAGGGAAGGATCTGTTGACACAATTTTTTTAAGACCTCAAAAAAAGGACGCAACAAAAAATGCTATATCCGTTGAGGCATAAAGAGATGAATGCAGTGCAAGAAAATTACAAAGCCAAATCAAAGAAGAAGCCACCAAATACAAATACGACTACAATGGTCAAAGCTTCCACCAAAAATTCCTGCACATCTTAGTTGAGACTTAGCTACACCGGTTGAGCTTCACAAGGAGATGCGTCTACACTGGTCGCACTCCAGTTCTTTTCTTATTCATCTACTTTATTTCTATATTTGATTGTGGGCATAGCACAAACTGACCTCAGAAGGGAATACCTCCCTCCCGGAGGAAAGAGTAGCTGGATAAGGAATCAATGGATGTGTATAGCTGGGATGGACGGTTTCTTCGCTTCTTTAAGCAGGAAGAGCTAAATCAATTCACACACTATACAAATTGACTTCAAGGTTGATAGAGTTTGCGATATGAATAAGTGAGTCTGAACTAGCTAACGAGATGAACTTAAATAAGGATTTGCGAAACTTGAGGACTGTTGAGGATAAAATCCTAATACTAATTAAGGTTCTGACAAAATGCTTGTTTCAGGCCCGATCGAGCTCTGTCCTTTGTCTGTTCTCATGAATTGGTTTAAGAAAACAAATTCATTCTAACTTTCTTTCTTTTTCACTTACTTTTCAAATAAGTGTTTGCTAAGAGACAAGCAAAGTTTTCATATAGGGGGTTGATGAATCCATGATTTATTAATATTTCTGTCGTATTTTGTCTAAAAACCCTTAACAAATACTTGGAAATATTCATTAATTTCCACCATTTATCAAAACCCCAATCATGAATAAAAAGGCACTTTTATGCATAAAAAATATGTAAATAAATAAAAGAATCAAAATAAAGAAAAGAAAAGAAGGCAGATTGTAAATATGTATATATGTACAATAGGACTTAGAAAAAATAAATATAGTTGTAAGATATATTTATAACCTAACCCCTGAGACCAAGTCAGCATGGATTGGTCGACAAACAAATCAGTAGGGGAGATAAGGAATGAAAACCATAAAATAATTAAAGAAACATTCCACACACAAATCACTATTTATTAAATAATTATCAAACTTCATTGATTTTTAATTAATTCATATGTGCATATTTTTCACCAAACTCTTTTCCTAATTATTTCTAAAAATGTATATAAGAATATAAAAATAAGTTAAAAATATTATCTTGTATATATTCCAAGAAATAAAACTTTTAAATTGTCAATTTCTCAACTTTCGAACATCATAACTTCCTCATACAAACTCCAATTTCACTATAATCAACTTTAAAGTTCATAAAATAATATTCTATAATTAATGGATGTAATTTCATATAAATCAGAGTCCGTTTGCAAAAAGTCAGTTTGGGGACCTAATGACAATGGGGTTTCTGGGCTATTTATTTTATTTAGAACACACTATTTATAGTTTTATTAATTTTATAATTTCTAATTATTTTAATGATCTTGTATTTCATCAAGATTTATTTCAGAATTTTTGGAGCTTATTTATTATTTTAATAAAATCCAAAACCCTAATTTATATATGAAAGTGAACTAGATGACGTATACTTGTATTGATTAATATATCTAAATTAAATTATTAAAATCCTTAAAAATTTACAAAGTTATTATTTATCATTCTAATAATTAAGAAAATTTTAAATTAATATATAATTATTTTTATTGAATTAAAAATTCAATACTTATTTATTAAGTATAATTTATTCCTATATATTAATATAATATTTATATTTTGAATAATATTTATTATTTATAAAAAAGTAATTATACCATAATTTAGATAATTTAATTCTATTTCTTTTTCATTTTTATACTATATATAATAATGATATTTATTATTTATTATATAATTTATACTGAATTTTCAACATCTGGCCAACCAGGTGCTGACACTGTCACCACCTGGTTCTTGTTCTCCAAGAAGCTGATGTTGATTATGTTCCATCGATTGTTCTTCAATGAATTCTTCCGCTCCATCTCTATCCTCCCTTGATTGATCTTAACCTTCCATTCTCTTCCTCTAATTACCTTCATTCACGCTGACCCTTCGACCCGCCTAACAAACTCGTCAATTTATTTATAAAAGCTCATAAATCTGGCGCATTCAAATCAGACTTTTCCAACCACCTGAACCCTCTAGTTCCAGTACTGACCCGCCTTCTTCCAAGCTTCGTACCGGCTGAGTATGGTGGTGACAGCGCCCATGCGCCGCCTCACGTGGAAGACGATCGTTGGAGGAGAAGCTACAATGAAACTATTTACCTTGCATCACCGCCCAGCGCCGCGTCAAGCTCCTGGAAAGATCGCCCGTCGAGCCACTATCAAGAGGTAATACACCTCTCTTTCCCAGATCTGTGCATCCATCCTTTGAAATTTTGTTTATCGATTTTCGTGCATCCATTAGCGATGTTAATCGTGTAATTAGGTCTCTTAATCACCCTTCTTAGACACCCATCCAAATTCACACTCTAATTCACTTTGAATTCAAACAAATTCACATATCATTTTCACTACTTTTCACTATATTTTTCATCAATTCTGGAAATATCATTTTGATCTTGCAAATCTTAATCCTTTGGCTGATTTCTTCGCAAATCGGGCACATAAAAATCATTAATTGCATATCCACTAATCATCTGGAGCAACCTCAGAGCAATTAGAGCTTCCAAATGCAAGGAACAATTCATTCAAAGAAGGTGCAACTACATTAGCATTAATTCCAAGATAGCCGGACCGCTCTCTTCATCACCAGAGAACAGTCGCCTTCAGCAACCTTTGGAGAAGATCCACCACGGGTGAGCTCGAGGGGTGAAGGAGTCACCCCTTTGGCCCCGCCGGAGGCCCAAGCATTGCATCCTTCGCTGGGAAGAAATCGGAGAAGTTGCCCTTGTCATCAGCTGCGCACAAGACCATAAGAACATGAAGAACACTAGGTCGCACATGTACGCTACACGTGTCCCTGACGAATGGGTCAGATCGCATCGTGACTTCTAAACCTGGCCGTCCAATCTGAAACGGTGGAGAATTTGCATACTTAATCCAGTCAAGTTCCCGAAATTCTCAACCGGTGTTTTCAGAAATTGCATTTAGGTCCCCGTACAGGGACCTAATGTGATTCTTTTAGTTTTCTTTTCATTTCATTCCCTACAGTGACCTTCTTGTAATAAAACTATAAACGTTTCTTTGCAATTATGCCCCTGGCTTGTAGGGGTTGTTTGGACCTCGAATTTTTCGTATTTTTCTGTGATTTTTTAGGGTAGCCTGATAACTACCCGAGATAATTTTCTGTTGTTTTTCTAAGATATTTCATCGCTTCGTTGTATCTTTTTGAAATTTGCCATTTCAAGTTAGTTTTGAGCCACATTTTTTTTTCAATTTCTTTTTTTGTAAAATCAAGAACAAAGAGAATTTTTCTGGAATTTCATTCTTGTGTCGAAAAGCGCAGTTTTAATATTCTGCCTCCTTGAGTTCAACCCAGGCACACTTACTTGATAAAATAATTAGTAAACGATAAAATAGGAGAAGAAGTCGCTTCATTTTCTCTCTCTCCTATTTTATCGTAATTTTTGTTTGATCAACGTGGTTTCATCTTTGTGGCTTTCTCTCTCTACACTGATATTTTAACCGCTGGTCGGAACTGCGTTATCATCTACTCTACGACGTCCATTGCCTGGGTGATTATTTACATGTTGACCACGTCGTGATATTCTCAAGTTTTGCTCGCTTTGTTTTATTAGTTTCTCGGTGTTTTTAGTTTTTTGGATTTCATTTTAGTTGTTTTGTGTGCATGGAGCCCCTAGACTGTAGGTTTGCTCGTATTGTTAATTAGGTCCAAACACTATCAAGAATTAGGTGCATATAGTCTCTAATGTTTGGTTCTAGACAAATTAATCATTGTTTATTATTAGGACATGAACCCATGCACCGAGAGAGCCATCATACAATGCTAGCAGGATCCATTGTGAAGGGAACCGAGATGTCTCGAAGACCGAACTCTCGGGTTCATTTCTGAATAATTAACATACGGTGCTTCAAGAATAATATCTGCTATTGTTTAGGGTAATTTTGTTTATTATACACCGCCATGTAGATAGGTCTAAAAATTCTATTTCGCATACTACATGGAGAGAGTGGGGAAGTATTATAAGTCCTCTAACTCTACATACATCATTAGATTAAATCATGATATTTCCATCATCGAATCGACTTTCGCAACTTTTTCATTATCTCCCTATGATTTTTAGCACCTAGGACTTAAATGAAAATCTACAAAATCGGTGGGCCCTTGCATGCAAAATATCCGAAAAATTGAAAACAAAAACTCTAAAGCAAGAGGACTGCTAAATAAACTTTGACATTAATTAAAATTTTTAATGGAATTCATTTCCTTGTATTCATAAAACCCTCATTATTTTAAGCTACCTTAGGAGGGGACCAAAACCCCTCCCATGAGCGAGGCATGACCCGCTAAGAATTACAACCCAAAACCCAATCTTTAGTTGCCTTGTGTTTTACTGGATTTTCAAAGTATTGGCGCTTCTATCGTATGCGACTGAATATGGCCCTATCATCGATGATGTTACCGCCTTCTTTGGAACATCAACCTAGTCCGATGTACTAAGTTTAGGCCACGCCATCACATGTGTGTTTGTAACATCGGTTTGCATGTGAGTAGGTCCTTGCACGCTCATAGGTGATTCCATTGCGAGCAAGGTCATAAGTAATGGTTTCTCCTATCGACTACCTCCCTCTTATTCTTTGGCTGAGTAAGGATCGAATAAGTGTTGCAAGGACCTCAAAAAATGTGGACTACATGTTACAATGGTGGAGGATAAGCACGAGATACTATTCTGACTCTCACTCCTATAGTGTTTGTGTCTAAGCACTTGTTAAAAGATATGCATGAAATAAAAAATCTAAAAATGAAAAGATAAAAATAGCAGATCCTTTACGACTTCACATTATGTTGGGCTAGTGAACCAAATTTTTTATGGTGTTTGTATGGATCTAGATTAATGTTCGAAGATCAAGTCCCGCACACCTGTATAAATTTTGTTATATGTGTCTCCTCTCTGACCCCCTACTTGTTTCGACCCTTTCTACTATTTTATGCTCTTTTTTATTCCTCGTTGACCATCGTATCCTTCTTCCTACATTGATCCTCTTTTTCTTCACGATGTCGATCCATGGATGGCTTAGACGGGACTCCGCTGACACCTACATCAATTCCATGGACTCGGCATCATCAATAATTTGAGGCGATTCTCGAGAACCCAATTCAGACCTTGTGAACTGATCTCCAGACTCCTCATCTTCTTTTCACTTTCCCTTATCTCTGTTGGACATGCGAGCCCATGACAAACCATTATGAAATAAATGTTATTGCGAAAATCACTCCCTGATCTGAAACGAAGAATAAATATTTTGCATAATAGGTCCCTCTGTATAATTAGGGTTATGTACCATGGCCATCTTAATAATCATACAACTGTTGATTGAATAATTGAATCATAAAGGCTGGCGTTTGGATGAATATCTAAGGAGTTAGATTGAGGACTCATCAAACACCGTCAAATGATTGTTAAGAGATGATCTCCAGCCTGAGTAGGAGATGACAATCCTTTGCTCATAAAGGCTGATATCTATCTGTCCGACCTCTTGATGCAGGTCCTCTTTATAGGAATAGAGATTCGGTGGTGTAGGATTAGTTAAGTCAAAGGGTTGACTTAATGAAATCGAGATAACCAAAGTACTATGTCGTATGTTGTCATGATATAGGCACACATCCTCTGATAGGAGACAGATGTGTTACTATATGTTTGAGTGTATACATTTGGTAGACCAATAGGTTGATGACCTAACCAAGGTCTATATACCGGCAAGCTGGTGTGCATATAAAGGCGTATGAGTAATATGATCTCTCAAAGGGATCATACAGGTTCACTACTGAACCGGAAGACATGAGCTCACTCATGACATATTAGGAAGAATCAAATTCCGTGCACAGTCATCTCGCTTTGGAAGCTTGACTGAATTTGTAGGTTTGATATATGCTTTTGGAAAGTATATGATCAACACCTGGGTATGATCTATGCTTTTTGAAAGTGGATGATCGATACCATCTCCCAATGATCGAATGAGAATACTTAATGTTAAAACCCTGAAGGAGGCAGTCTAAAAAGAGATCTAAAACTTCAGGTTTAATCTTGGTCTTCCAGTATGTAGGATGTACAGGTATTGGGAATACCTGAGGGTGATGTGATTATAAATGATTGTATAACCATAACGCTTCCGTTCCAAGGGAGTGATGAAACGAGGCTGGATTTTAGTGACTCCTCTCGTAGATAAGTTATCTAATCTTAGTCCAAATGTTGGACATTGATCTGAATGTGATTCAGATACAATGAGAAGATTAGATCTACGGTCTTGATTTAATCAAGCATCTATGGGAGGTCCGCAAGATCTGGATTTGAGATTTGATCTCAATGTCCAAGTCAGTATACGTGGAACAATATAGTCGCCATGTCCTTATCTCCAAGTATTTGCGGAGAAAGCGCATTATCCTTGAAAGAGTTCAGGGATAATTTCATTGTTGATATATGCATCCAAGCATCGAGAAATTTGATAATTAAATGTGATTTAATTATCATATATAATATGAATTTGATTCATATTATAAGGAGAGATGTCTAAGATAACTAAATATGATTTAAATATCAAAGATGTGAAAAATATGAATGTGATTCGTGTTATTTAGGCACATGAGAATAGAGATCCAAGATGACAAGAAAGCTAGATGACCTAATGTCCACCAAAACTCCTTTCCCAGCCCAGGTCGAGGCTAATCCCAATATTTATAAGAGAAAAGAGCAGGTAGAATGTGATATCTCGTATGTGCCTATATCGTCGGATTATTGTGATTTGGCTTTATCTATTTTTATTACTCTCAGGAGCGGTAGGACTTTGCCTCCGTCTGTCACAATCAAGGGATGACCAAAGCTTCATCAAGTGAATCGTCATCTTCTGCATAAGGCGTACCAACAACAGGTTCAGGTGAGCAAGAAGACGATGGAGGATTCATGTCTGTTGTTAGCTACCACCCTATCCATCTGTAAAAAGTACAAAAAATCATAAAAATCAAAAGAACCAAAAAGAAGATCACAATCGTATTGAAGGTACACTAGCCATGGAGGAGACAACACCAACAATGGATCCAGCATCAGCCAACATAGTTGAGACTTCAACTTTTGCATGTCCACCAGCAGTAGTACCATCATTTCCAGAATGTACACCTTTTTGCAGTCCGTATGTACAAAATATTGTGGACAAGAATTTTGTTGTAATTTAGAATAATGCTTTTGATTTCAGTTCTTTAAAGATTCCTTTTCTTGATGCAGTAGAAAAATCCAAAAAAATGCAAAAAAGAAAAAGTGGCATCATCTGATCCCTGTGCTGTGGACATTCTAAAAAATGTCACTGTTGAGTTACCATTGATGCAAACCGTGGAATATAAGCCTGCTGTGAAGTAGGTCTTGAAGGATGCATGTACAAACAAGTGCTGGTCGATCCGTAACTACAGATGCAAAAAATTTGAGAAGCACATCCTTACCATGGCTACAATTGCAACCATCATCAACCTCCCTAAGAAGAAGCCAGACAAATTAGCACCTTTGATCAAATACAAGATTTTTGATCAAGTCATTGAGAGTACCCTTCTTGACAGTGGATCTTCCATAAACCTCCTACCTTCATCATTATTGCAAGAATTCAGGCTGGGTCCACTCAAGCAGACATGCATGATCCTTTAGTTCACTGATCAATCCATCAAACGACCCCGAGATCTATTTGAAGATGTTGTCGTAAAGGAGCAGGACATGAAGTTTTCGATTTATTTTGTAGTCCTTGATATTGACTCTCCTATACCATTACTCCAGACCCCAATTATCCTCAGACGACCATTCTTGCACTCTACAGACGTCATGGTTGACTATGTATCTGTGAAGATCACGTTCAGCTCGAGCAACCACAGAGTTACCATAGACATGGTCAGTGAGCCTAAAGTCTTATCTTATGAAATACATGCAACATCATCTGAAGCGGACCGTGACTTTATTACAGAAATCAGAGATACAAAGTTTCTTTCAAGTACACATGGACCCTTAAAATCCTCTCTCCCAAGAGGACAAAGAAAGCACAGTCGACAAAAGCTCCGATATCACTTGGGAAGCAGATTCCAATTAGTTGATGTATCTATTTGATTTAGAGGATTCATCCAATCCAAACATGATGACTTCATTGCAGATTTTCTAAGCACCTTATCAATTGAACCATAAGTCACTAAGGTAAGCAATACCTCCAAATTTTCAGCATATCATCCACCCACAAGCATTGTTTCTGAAGTGACTGAGAAGCAGGACAGATCAGAACCAAAATTGAAGCCACTTTCGACAGGCCTCAAGGGTGCCTTCCTTGTGGGTACAAAAAATATGTATCTGGTCATAATCCTTAGTATGCTGACCCCGGACAGAAAATCTCGACTTTTCAAGGTTCTACAGAAAAACTACAAGGCAATTGGTTGGCACGTATCAGACCTCTACAAGATAAATCGTGCTCTGTACTCACACCATATTTACTTGGAAGAAGATGCCAAGCCGTCCCAAGAGTTTCAAAGAATAATTAAACCAAATTTGCACAACGTATTCATGAAAGAAATCATGAAGTGGTGTGATGCAGGCTTTATTTTCCCCATCTAAAGTTCAAAATTGGTGAGCCCCCTAAATGTAGTTCGAAAGAAATCAGGGCTTACAATGGTTACAAATGAAAGAGGAGAGGAGATTTCTACAAGGGTACCGACATCCTGACTTGTATGTCTTGACTACCACCGCATCAATGCAGCAACAAAGGTGGACCACTTCCCCTTACCTTTTATTAATCAAGTATTGGAAATATTGTCCACAAGGAGTTCTTCTGCTATTTGAATGGGTACTCCGGGTACAACCAAGTAGTAATATCCTTAGAAGACCAAGAGAAAACTACCTTAACTTGCACATTCAGCACCTACACCTTCAGAAGAATGTCCTTTGGTTTGTGCAATGCATCTGCCACATTCCAACGGTGCATGCTTGCAGTCTTTGCTGATATGGTTGGTAGTTTTCTTGAGGTATTTATGGATGACTTTCCATCTATGGTGACAGTTTTGATGCTTGTCTTGTGTACCTTGATAGAGTACTTCAAAAATGTCATAATCTCATGCTATCTTGGGATAAGAGCCACTTCATGGTCACAGAAGGAATTGTGCTAGGTCACGTCATTTCCAAGCGTGACATGGAAGTCGACCCTACAATGGTGGATGTTATTAGCAATCTTGAGCCACCTCAGAATGTCAGACATGTAAGGTCTTTCCTAGGGCATGTGGGTTTCTACAGAAGATTCATATCAGCCGCATCGCCCAATCCCTAACAAATTTTTTATGCAATGAGATTGAGTTTCATGTTGATCAACAGGTTCTACTTTCATTTAATTAGCTGATGGAGATAATCACTCATGCTTATATCCTACATCAAACAGATTGGCCTCTCCCTTTTGAGATCATGAAGGGTGCGTCAGAATTTGCAGTTGGGCCTATTTTAGGATAAAGGAAAGGCAAGGTACCCTATGCCATTCACTACGCTAACTAAATGCTAGATGAAGGTAAGAGAAATTGCACTATAATAGAGAAAGAATTGATGGTTGTGATATTCGCCCTTGAGAAGTTCAAATCCTATTTTCTTGGATCTAAAGTCACCATCTACACTGACCACTCCACTATCTGGTACTTACAATAGAAGAAGGATGTCAAATCCAGACTAATCAGATGGATCCTTCTCCTTCAGGAGTTTGATTTCGAAAGCAAGGACATGACTGGAGTTCATAATGTGGTAGCAGATCACCTCTCTTGAATCAAATAGCAAGAGCCTCCACTAAGCAGTACACCTATCATAGACACCTTTCCTGACGAGTCAATTTAAGACATGGATTTACTCCCTTGGTATGTCGATATTATGAACTACCGTATTTCCAGTGTAGTCCCACAATATTGGACGAGGGACAAATTATTGTCCCAAATCCATTTCTAACAATGGGAAGACTCACTTCTATTCATGGAAGGAGCAGACTACATTTGGCACCTGTGTATTCTTAAGGAGGAGCATCATATTGACCTCAAGCATTGTCACTCGCTCGAATCTAGTGGACACCACTCTAGAGACAGAACGTAAACTAAAGTACTATAGTGTCTCCTATGGTGGCCAACACTATTTAAGGATGCCACAATATATGTGAAGAATTGCACTATCTTTAAGAGATGAGGAGGCACCCTTAAAGCAAAGCACTCAATGCCCTCTGAAATTTATTCAGATTTCCATGTATTCAATGCATGTGGCATTGATTTCATGGGATCCTCCCAACAGTTAGGGATTTGAGGCAATCCTTGTTGTTGTTGATTACATCAGTCGTTGGGTGTTGACACACGGAATCTTTGGGGTTTTTTATTTATTTATTTTATATCCCCGGCAACGACGCCATTTTGTTGCGCACGAAATCTCGGAGATCGGAAAATTGTTAATGGTAAAAAGGTCGTCGTCGCTATCCCCAAAAATCTCGTGACAAACAAAAAATATTTTTTTTTTATTTTTGCTACTTATTAACCTATATAGCAGACATGGTCGAACTCTGGGAGGCTACAAATCCAGAGGGTTATTCAATTAATCGAAAATCAATTAAGAGAAAACAAGAATCTCAAAGGATAACTATCCTTGGTTTTTGTGATTTTTTTTATTTTTTTATTATTTTTTTATATTTTCTGATTTTCAAATTTTTTATAATTTTGATTTTTGCAATTTTTTTTCAAAAATAAGATGAAGTAATATTCACAAGATAAAAAATACGCACACCAACTTTTTTATAATTTTTCAATTAAAAAAATACTCAGAAAAATAAAAAAATGTTTTTGGGTTTTAAAAGTTTTGAAATATTTTTGAGAATTTTTGTGTAATTTTTAGATGTTTTTTGTATTTTTAAAAAAGTCAAACAGTGACAAAAGGTGAAAATGTGCACAGCCTGGAGTAATTTGCGATTTAAAAAAATTTTAAGTGTCCAAAACTCCTGGCAATTATTTTTAAGATAAACTAGAAGCAATTATCTACAAATAGGAACAGAAATCACTATTTTTGGATTTTTGGAGAATTTCTATGATTTTTGGAATATTTTTGATGTTTTTAAAATTTTTTAGTTTTATAGATAATAATGCGTGAAAATTAGTCAGAAATTAAAAGACAATGAAATACAACTACTCTATTTTTTTAATTTTTGGAACAATATTTGAATTTTTATGAATTTTTGAATTTCAAGAAGACAAAATGATATTGTTTTTGATTTTTAATAATATCAAATAAAATAAAAATGCAATGAAAGTTAAATGCTAGATGGATATGCACAACAGGAACATAGCATAAATTTCTCAGAATTTTTGGACTAATAAAAAATTATTTCAATATAGAATTCATGCAAAATAAAGAGTCTGAGTACAGGGATTGAAATGTAAATAAGTTCTTTCTTTGCATCAAATAAATAATAAAAATCAATCACAAGAGAGAATGCGCAATTTTACCACTGTATCACATGCTTGGCATGTGCTGGAGGCTGGTAGGGGTTGTTTGGTAAATTTTGAGAACTATGACATGTTCACGCAATTTTTAAATCCACCAAGGGCGCTGATGTAATTTCTCCAATAGAATATTAAAGCCTTAGTTCTCTTTTTTGTTCAAAAGCCAAAAGCAAAAGGGGAGGGCACCGCCGACCCTTTCTTTTTCAAAGGTGGAGGAGCAACGACGTAGAGGGCGGCGGTCACAGCGGGGCTGCGTGCCACTCGATGGTGCGGAGAATGACTGAAGGTGGCAGGGGCTGCGACGCGGTGGCTGTACTGCTCAAGCGCGCAGATGGCACGAAGGGGGGGAGGGGACGTCTTGGCGAGAGGGGAGGCGATGCTGCGGCCTAGCTCTGGGTGGTTGACGGTCGGAGGACACCGGCGGGGAGTGCAGAGCGTAGGGGCGCGCACGGTGGTCTGCAGGGTGGCCGCTGCTCAAAGGTTGGTGGCACGCCGCTTGATGGTACAGCAAGCTCACGGGGGTGGTGCGGCTTTGTGCCACCTCACGCAGGAGGAGTCCTAGAGGATACGGCGGGAAGCATCGGGGCAATGGATCTGATCGCGTGCGGAGGGCGATCGCGCGTTGCCTTGGCGGTAGCGGTGTAGTTGGTGGGTGTCGGGTGGTGACGACCCCGCCGCCTGTCGGAAAATTATTTTTTTTTGTTTTTTATTTTTTTCGTGATGTAAATAGTAAAAAAAGCTTTTTTTTATTGTAAATACGAGATAAAAAATAAGACAGAAAATGAGAAATGTTTTTTTATTTTTTTATTTTTATCATTTTAATGTTCCTGCAAAACAAATGTTAGAGGAAAAGAAGCAAATAAATTTATTTATTTATTTATTTACAAATCCGAAAATGAACGGGGATCCGACGAAAATGAAAGGATCAAATTTGATTCTCCGACTAGTGTGCATGGTTGGAGTTGATAGATCGTGGGAGGTAGAAATTGAAGGCGGAGAGATCGAGATGATGAGATGAAAAATCGAGTCGGTGGCGGAATAAATCGTGGTGGATTTTAAGATCTAAATAAACAAAAAAATGACAACGAGATAAAAATGCGAGAAATAAACTACGATTAACCAAGATAAAAATAAGAAAAATGTGGATCTCACCTTAGGAGAGGATAAGGACCGTGATCGCCTCGACAAGGCCGACTAGCTGTTACCGGACGGCTTGGAGACTAGGCAACTTCCTCGACGAAATTTCTCTCAGAGAACGGGCTCCTCTCTCTAAAGATTGATCAAGTTGAAATAAGGGAGAAGGAGCCATATAAATAGAAAAGATGGGATGAAATTTGAATTTTTAAAATTTTTTTGATAAAGAGATAAGAGAGATTAAAATTGAAATGAATTTTTGAATTTTTTGGTGGAAGAGATTTGAGAGATGAAATGAGAAATGAGATAAATAAAATAGAGATAAAATTATTTACAAATTTAACTATTTTTTTGGAATTTTCATCACTTTATTTATTTGAATTAAAAATGTTATTTTTTATTTTTTTTATGATGTTAATTAAAAATAGCAACTATATACATATACTATATACATATATGACATTATATACAAGGGTAAATGAGGAAATTAGCCTCTTTTTAGAAATTTATTATTTTATTAATTTTATTTTTATTTAAAAAATTAGTGGGATTAATTTACAAATATATACAAATATAATATGCACAAAATACATGGGAAAATTGCACAAACCACCCCAAAAAACCAACTTTTTACTAGTAACTCCAAAAATTATGAAATCGCAGCCATTTTGAAGATAATTTAATTTAGATTCCAGTGGAAGTGATATTGGTTCAATTTGAGTTTATATAAAGCTGGAATTGATCTTTCAATTAGTGCTTAGTGGCTTTTTCCAAGTGTGGCTACTTTTATTCTATATATGATTTAATTGTGCAATTATTTTTATTAATTAGAACACATTTTTATTTACAACTTTGGTATTGAAAATTATTTGATTTGAGTTCAATTAAGTTACAAATAAATTAGTGTCAGTTTTATATAGATATATACAAAATAAGTGAGAAGTATTTACAACAACATACACACATTTTTTTTGATTTTCTGCTTAAGAACCCTTATCTCCCCTACTTTATTCCTGCTCGATCAGGTCAAGTCTTGACCTTCTCACGGGGTTTAGGTCAGCCTGTATATATATAGTCTTCTATTTTTTTCTTTATTTTTCCTTTCTTTCTTTCTTTATTTATTTTAGGTTAAAATTAGTAAGAAGTGTACAATATTTACACACATCAGCAAGTTAGTAAGAATATAGAGTTAGTGTTTTATGCAGGTATTTTATAAGGGATTTTAAGGTAAAATAAATGAATAAAGATGACAAATCGCAGATTCATCACTGGGTTAAAGATATCCCTGCCCGAGCTATAAACGGTCGTAAAATTTGTCATGTTCTGAGAGAAAAAATCATTTTGTGGTTAGGGATACCAAAGATCCTCTTATCAAATAGGGGTAGACACTTCATTAACAGAGAGATCAGAAAATTAACGAAGGAGTATGGCATCGAGCAAAGAGTTATGTCTCCTTACCATCCCCAAACAAATAACTTGTCTGAATTATCAAACAGATAAATTAAGACGATTTTGCAGAAGTTTGTGAAGCAAGATAGAAAGAATTGGTCCCAACTCTTGGACTCTGTACTTCAGGCATGCAGAATCTCTTACAAGTCTCCCTTGAGCATGCCACTGTGTCAATCTTCTATATGGAAACCTGTACCATCTACTCTTGGAACTGATCCACAAATCATTATGGGCAATCAATATCTGCCACTTGGACTCATGAAAAGGTGATTAGAAAGAAAAAAGGATCTGAACAAGCTTCTAGAATTTTGAGACTGTGCTTATAATAACACATTGATGTCCAAGGAGAAGGTTAAACGTTGGCTTGACCGATACATCATACGAAAGACCTTCAAGACTGGAGTAAAAGTGTGGCTATTTGATGCAAAGTTGAAGGTATTCCTAGGAAAATTAAAGAGTAAATGGACAGGGTCATTCAAAGTAAAAGAAGTGTGTGACAACGGAAGCATCGTAATATTAGATTTTTTGCATGACACACAACCATTATTCATCAACAGTCAGTTACTCAAGTTGTACCTTGAGCATGATACTTTCTTTACCGTTGTCGATTCAGTTCAAGTGATTGATGTTGCTAAAGTCGGATTGTGGTTTTCAAGTGATAGTGTTGTCGGTGTAGAAAACTGCAAAGAGATCCTAGTCGATCAAACAAAGATCGGTTTTTAAGAAAAAACCTTACACTATTTATTTAGCCAGGTAAGTGTGCCTGGGTCGAACATAAGGAGGCAGAATAGGGTATTTTGATTTTTTAAATGAAAAATATATTTTTGTGATTATTTTATCTCTTCTTAAAGCGATCGAGGAAACGTGATATTTTTATGGATTTTGATTTTTTTAAAATTTTTATTTGATTTTATATTTTCCAATTTTTATTTATTTTTCAAAGTGATATTTTTCAAACAATTTACCTACAATATAATATGTGAAGAATATTTGAAGTATAGATGATATTATATAGTAGGTAAAGTGGACGAGCGACGGGCTAGAACAACACTCAAAATCAAATCAAAATGGAGTCAATTTGCGACAAATCAAAACACGATGAAAACACGTCGAAAATTCTTAAAAATTACTGAAAACCCCTTCAAGGGTAGTTGTCTAAGTACCCTAACAAAAACTACGAAAAAATAGGTTAAAAATGCATCCAAAGCCACATTACAATACATGGGAAAAATGTAAGAAAAAGATAGAGAGTTTCTGCAGTTTGTTCCTCTGTTAGGGGCTGAAATGTAAAGAAAATATGAATTATTGCAATTAGGTCCCTACGGAGGCACCTAATAGCAATTTCTGGAAACTTTGGAGGCGCGTTGAAATGCTAGAAGTCTTCTGGGTTTAGTCTGCAAATTTTCCACCGAATCGTGTTTGACGGTCAAGATCAAAAAGTAAGGCACGATCTAAGCCGTTCACGCATGCCACAGGTCGAGAGCCTGTAAATTGGCTGTTATTGGGTCGTTCTTCAGCTCTTGGCGCTGTTAATGAAGGGTCTTCTTCTCCGACTTATCACCGGCGACTGGCGTTGACCTGGAGCCTCCGGCAGGGCCAGAGGGGTAGCTCCTCCACCCCTCGAGCTCACCTACGGTGGACGTCGGTCGGCGAAGGCTTAGAGCGGCGGCGTAAGCTTGATGAAGGTGGCGTTCCCGCTGCTCTATTCCTGGAGTAAGGTTGTTACTTGTTCTGTGATGATGATTTGCGTGTTGATTAAAGGCTCCATTTTCGTGAAATTTCTCTAGAGGGTAGCTGGATCTGTAAAAATACAAGATTTGTGCTCGATTTGCGATGAAATCGGCCAACCAATTAAGTTATTGGAAGATCAAAGATGTATTTCTAGTATATATGAAATATGCGTGAATGATATCAATGAATTGAGAATGAAATTTGATTCGATTTTGAAATGAATGGGAGATGTGATTTGATCTAGCGTCTAAGATGAATGATTAGTGATCCTAATGATATGATCAACCACGCTAATCATGGCATGCTGATCGAGAAATAAAATCGTGAAGATGAAGGTATATATCTGTGAAAGTAGAGGTGTATTACCTCTAGTGTCTAATTCGACGACCGATCATTGCCGGAGCTGAACGCGCATGCGGCGGCGATGCAAGGAGGAGCGAAAGCCTTGGAACCTCCTCCGATCACCCTTCCTCCAAGCGAGCCGACGAAGAGGAGCTGTCACCTCCTAGGATGGTCGGAATTGAGAGTTGAAGGTTGGGGTGCGGCCACTGGAACTGGGTGTCTCAGGTGGTTAGGAAAGTTAATTATAATCCGCCAAGTTTGAGGGTATTTATAAGGTAATTTACATGGGATTTAAGGTTAATCCATGGGTGGCGTGTAAATGGGTTATTAGGAGATGAGATACACGGGTTAGGATCGTCGGAGGAGGTTATAGAATGCGCGGGGAAATTGGTTGAACATGGCTTGTTAGAAGAGAAAGCCGAACAGACTTCTTGAAGAAGATGTACTAGATGTTGACACGTGTCAGCACCTGGTTGGCCAGATGTGTAAATTTCTTAGAAATTCAATAATAACTATTAAATAACGTTATTTTAATTAAGTGTAAAAACAAGAAATGTAAATAATTTAATAGTCTAAATTATAGAATGATTACTTTTTATAAATAATAATTATAATACGAAATATAAATATTATATTAATAATTAGGTAGGGATATTTCTTAATAAATTAATTGTGGATTTTTAATTCAATAGATAAATCATTAAATATTAATTTTGTATTTTCTTAATTATTAGGGTGGAAAAAAAGTTTTTCTGAATTTTTAGGAATTTTAATAAATTAGTTGCATATACTAATAAATACAGGTATAAGTTATTCAATTCATTTTTATCTATAACTTAGTGTTTTGGATTTTATTAAAATAATAAATAAGCTCAAAAAAATTTGAAATAAATTAGGGTGAAAATACAATATCATGAAAATAATTAGAAATCATAAAATTAATAAAATTATAAATAGTGTGTTCTACATAAAATAAATAGCCCAGAAACCCCGTTGTCATTTGGTCCCGAAACCGACTTTTTGCAAACGGATACTGAATTCAATGAAACCACATCTGTTAATTAGGGAATAATAATATGAACTTTAAAGGTGAGTAGAGTGAAATTGGAGTTCGTATGAAGAAGTTATGATGTTCGGAAGTTGAGGATTTGACAATTTGAAAGTAGGATTTCTTGGTATATGTAAAATATAATATTTTTAATTTATTTTTATATTTTTATATACATTTTTAGTAATGATTAAGAAAAGAGTTTGGTGAAAAATATGTACATATGAATTACTTAAAAGTCAATGAATTTTTGTATTTATTTGATAAATAGTGAACAATGTGCGAAGTGTGTCTTAATTTATTTTTATGGTTTTCTTTCCTTTTCTCCCCCTACTTATTGGTTTTGTCGACCAATCCATGATGACTTGGTCTCGGGGTTTGGTTATAAATATACCTTACAGTTATATTTGTATTTATAAGTCATATTGTACATATATACATATTTTCAATATGCCTTATTTTCTTTTCGTTGTTCTTTATTTATTTACATGATTTTGATGTTTAAAAGTGGATATTTATTCATGAATGAGGTTTTGTTAAAAGATAGGAATTAATGTATATTTACATGTATTTGTTAAGAGTTTTAAGATAAAATGCGACAGAAAAGTTAATGAATAATGGATTCATCATTCCCTATACTTAAACGTTGCTAGTCCCTTAGAAAACACTTATTTGAAAAAGTAAGTGAAAAAGAAAGAAAGTTAGAATGAATTTGTTTTCTTAAACTAATTCATTCTAATAGACAAAAGATAGAGCTCGATCGGGCCTGAAATAAGCATTTTGTCAGAGCCTTAACTAGGACTACGATTTTATCCTCAACAGTCCTCAAGTTCCACAAATCCTTATTCAAGATCACTTCATCAGCTGGTTCAGACTCACTTATTCATATCATAAACTCTATCATCCTTGAAATCAATTTGTATAGTGTGGGAATTGATTTAGCTCTCCCTGCTCAAAAGCGAAGAAACCGTCCATCTCGGCTATACGCTTCTATTGCTTCCTTATCCAGCTACTCTTTCCTCGGGGATGGGGTATTCCCTTCTGAGGTCAGTTCGTGCTATGTCCACAATCGAGTATAGAGAGAAAGTAGAATAATGAGAAAAGAAATGGAGTGCGACTAGTGCAGACGCATCACCTTGTGAAACTCAACCGATGTAGCTAAGTCTCCACTAAGATGTACAGGTATTTTTTGTGGAAGCTTGGACCATCGTGGTCGTATTTGTATTTGGTGGCTTCTTCTTTTATTTGGCTTTGTAATTTGTGTGCACTTCATTCATCTCTTTGTGCCTCGACAGAAATAGCATCTTTTGTTCCGTCCCTTTTTTGAGGTCTTAGAAAAATTGTGTCAGCAGATCCTTCCCTCATCCGAAGCGACTATCGCAACCTCGATCTCTCCTGTCTTTAGACTTCAATGCCGCAAAGATAAGGATAGAAATGCACTACCAAGATGTACTGCCCTTCGCAACTCCATGCAAGTCGAGCTAAGTGTAGAGTCCGTGTGTTCAAGATTTGCTTACTGGTGTAGAGTTGTACGGATGACATCAAATGGTCTACTTAATCACATATGACTTGATTTCCCGAATATGGTCTTATGGAACTCAAAGATTTTAAGTCACAGACCTGAAGAGTCTAAATTCCAGATACTAACTAGGCCCCTTACAACGAAAGTTAAAGGCAATAATCAAGCTCCATCGTTTAGACTAGACTCAATCCTTAGTTTTAGAAATCAAACTTATTCTGAAAAATGTGAGTGCAAATGCAACCATGTTTTTTTTAAGTATAATATCTGAGTTTTACTCATTTTTATGGATTTTAATGCTTTTGTAATTTTTTATGACTTTTAGGACTTGGTAATTTTTTAATTGATTTTCTGATTTTATAAACAAGTTTTTGTACATGAATTTTACAAGATATATTTTATTTGAGTTTAATATCTAATGTATTTTACAGATTTTATCTACAAAGGATTTTACAAGGATTAAATGATTTTTACACATGTTTTAATAAATAGGATTTTAAATAAGTATTATACAAATTTTTAAATACATATTTTTAATGCATATTTTAATTACAGATTTTAAATACATATTTTAGACATATTTTACTTATTTACAAGGATTATATAAATAAATGTATAAATGGATTTTAAATTAACCCTTACCCACTTTTTATGGATTTATAGATAAAGAAAATACATAAAAGTAGAAGTTATGGACAAAAATATATATACAATATATACGCATCCCCCTATACTTAGCTTGTTCTATGTCCTCATAGCATCAAAAGAGAAAAAGGAGGACATAACTCGTGCTAAGTAAAAGTGGGTGAAAAAGAATAGAGAATACAAGTCAGTCAACCCCCCTATACTTACGATCAGGTCATTGTAAGTATAACGGAAGAGTAAAAATATGGTGACTGAGCAAAAAGAATATACAACAAAGGAACAAAAGAAATAAAGAAAACGAAATAATCGAAATCACTCGGTCCCCCCTATACTTAGGATAAGGCATCCTAAGTATAGAAAAGAGTGTAGCCAAAAATCGGAGACTAGTGATTTGTGAAGAAGAAAGGATATACAAAAGAATCAGAACAAAATATAAAATGCGAATCAACGAACAATCACCCCTCCCCCCATACTTTGGATATGGTATCCTAAGCATAGAAGACGAGCAAAAATGAGGACTATTGTGGTCTACGATGAATATACAAGTGTTGCGGATCACCAAAAATCAAATGGCTGAAAAGTCTTCATACAAGATGAAACGAAGTGAAAGAATGATCATGATTCCTGTACAAAATAGATCACTTCAACCAGGGTCATAATGAATTTTCTGCTTTTTATGTATGTATTGATCCTTGGCTGAAAAAGTAGAGCCTCCTCTGTAGGTGAACTCTATACGTGGCATAGCTCTCTTTTCTGAAATATGCGTCTCTGGAGTCAGACTACAGAAGGTGTCTATATGTGTAAGCATCACACCATCCGACTCTCTACGCTGAATAGACTGTATAATCTGTGAAATGCAATCAATTGACTCTCGTGCAGTAATATGTGTACTCTCAATCTGTGGAACTGAGATGTCTACTGCAAGTGACTGCTCATCTATATCTGATATGAAATCTGTCTCTGTATGTGAATAATCATCTGAAGAACTAGGTACCAGGTGATCTACCCTATCCTCGTGTAGGATATCATGGGTATCAAAATAAACGCTCTCATGATCAGGAAATTGTGTCTCATCTATGTGCTGCCAATCTTCTGCAAGACTAGTGTCCTCTGAAGTAAATGACAATACTGATCTGGGACTGCTACATCCTCTCTCTCCATCTCAATTTGTATCTCTCTATTGTCTATGCGGAATGATACTCTCCCAGCATCATAATCAAAGAGTGCTCTTGCTGTCTGCAAAAAGGGCCTTTCGAGAATGACTGGAGCAAGGTGTAACTGTGTAGGTCACGTCATGTCTAAGATAGTAAAGTCTACTGGAAACTGCAAGCCATGAACGGTCACGATAATGTTCCTCAACACGCCTCTAGGTCTCTTCATAGATCGATCTGCAAAATGAAGTATCGCTCGTGATTTGTAGAGAGGACCTAGCTTGGGCTTATCAAGCAAAGAGGATGGAAGCAAATTAACCGAGGAACCATTATATAAGAGAGTTCGATGGAATGTAGTGTCTTCAATCTGACAATTGACATAGTGAGCTCCAGAATCTTTCTTCTTCTTGGGTACCTTGTTCCGAATCGCACACAAAGTTGCCTTGGTCAATATATGCTTCTCAACTCGTGATCTCTTCTTCCTATGTGTGGTACATCGATTTTTTAACTGATTCTTGAGCGTAGGAAAATGGTCCAAGGCATCGTGAAGCAGGATCATTAGAAAGATGTGATCTTTTAGTAATCGCTCGGTCTCTGGAGTGACAACATCCTTTTTAGAGTTTTTCTTTCCTTTTCCAAACAAAGCATCGGGAAAAGGAACAATGTCAGGAATGAGAAATCAGACTTTTTATTCATTTCAGAATAAACATGTACATCGAGAGTTTCAGAATTATGTAAAAAAACTCTCTAAAATAGGGGAAGACATGCTTTTGTCGGGAGTATCTTCATGGTCTGACGTGATATCATTGTCTGACTCGCCAGTGTCTATGTCAACTGTATCGGCATCACTCCCTTCTCTTAGATCTTGGTGATGGTCCTCATCATCATGCGGGTTCTCCTCCTCAGCATCAGAATCTGGTTGTTCATGGATTTGCTCCTACTCCTCATTAAGTGCCCTCTCCTCTATTCCAGCAGGTGCTCGTCGTGATCTACCGCTCCAGAGACGAATGAAGTTAGATAAAAATTCAGGAAACGAGATCATACCTGTAGTGTTGTCTACCTGATATGAGTGTCTCCTCTTGTTGTTCGGGTTCATCTGAGGCTGGGCTGGAACAGTAGTATTCGGTGCGGTTAACTCATCTAGACGACGATTAACCTGCTCCATCTCTACCTTGTGCGCAATTTGGAGTGTACTCAGCATATCCATGATTTGATTTAATGCATGGGCTTGTGTGCTCATTTCAGATTCAGTGTGGTGGCCCCGGCTTGCTCCTCTCTCCTGCCTTGGCGTGTATTGCTGAGAAGTGGAAGGCAGGGAGAATCTCTGCGGTGTGGAGGAAGATTGCTGCAGCTGCTGATAAGGATATGTATGTGAATGGTTAGTAGGATACAGATATGATTGCGGTCTCTGATAAACATGCTGGTGAGACTGTAGCTACATGAAGTTCTGCCGGTTCTGGAAATGTGGACGTCCATGTTGTGGTTGGCTATACTGTTGCTGCTTATGATGTCATATACTCGGTTGCTGGATCAGAGTATACCAAATCCCGTTGATCTCAAGAGTAGTTTGCGGCTCCACATCCATATCTGCAGCACTGGTGATCTAGCCGGGATTGATATGAGACTGATCCTCATTCCAATCAATCTGCGGAATCTTAGGCTCGCGTTGTACAAAATGAATCTGTCAGGTGGATGGAGCGGGTAAGATCCTCCTTGTAGGTTGTGCGGTCGAAGAAGATTGGCTCTGCTGAAGTTGAAGCTCTAAAACCTTCTTCGAAAGATCACTCAGTTGCTGAGGTAGAGATGAGAGTTTCTCCAACTCTCGCAATGATTGTAAGTCCTGAACTTGTTTCTAAATCACATCCACCAACATTAACTGCTAGCTAATAAAGCCCATGTTGGTGCTGGAGTCGGATTCTGAAATGTTAGCCACATTATATTGCTCTCGGTGATGTGGTGGCTGAGGGGATTTCTGAAATGCTCGAGTAGAGTTGACGACTCTCGAGTTCTCAACAGTCCCTTCGAAGATGACCTAGACTGAATCGGCATCCTTGTTCAAATAGATGTCGCCACATGCGGCACTCACTAGCCCCTGGATGTACGGCTGGAGGCCTCCGAACTAATTCTGAACTAGCACCTTCATTGGTATCTCATTATGCGGGCATCTCTCTGTAAGATCTTTGAATCTATCCCATGCCTCATGGAAAGACTCATGCAGATGATGCGTAAAATTGGAGATCTGACTCCTCATCATGTTCATCCTCCCCAGAGGAAAATACTTACGCAGGAATGTGGACTTCAGATCGTCCCATGTAGAAATTTCCCTTCCTAGATGACTCAGCCAGTAAAGCGCCTTATCGGCTAAGGTGAAGGGAAAGTCTTTGTGGCAGATAGCCTCATGCGTAATGCTTGGATAACTAACCGTACCACAGATCATCTCAAATTGCTGCAGAAAGGTAAACGGCTCCTCTGTAGCATTCCCATAAAACTTGGGAAGCAATGAGATGAAGGATGGCCTCAACTCGTAAGGCCCTTTATTTGGCGGTAGCCGAATCCAATGAAGGAGCGTTCTCGCCCCCGGGTCATACTCTTCCCGTAAAGTAGCGGGAACTACTGCAGTTGGTAAATGGTTCCTGGCCCCTGCTCGCAGTGTGGCTATCTCATCCCGCAACTCGTTCTGAGTTCTAAATTGTTCTCGTATCTGGATATTCATCTGCTGTAAAGCGTCGAGAATTCCAGTTGTTATATCTGCGACTGAGTCTAGTCTTCTATCATGATGCTCCTCAGCTGGTGGCCTCTCGTCTGCTGGTTCTTTGCCACGATCCATCTACTTCAAATCTTCTGTTAAAAAAAAGCTCTCGTAAGAAATCAGCGAAAACTCCGCTGGAGATATTGATGATGTATTGAGACAAGGGTCAGCCTTAATAGTCTGGTCGGGAGGCGAGGGAGTATGGGTCTGACTCTCCTCGAGATCAGATGGGACCAGCTTGGGAAGAGAGTCATCCCAAGCTTGTGAAGATGTACAAATGATGGTGGACGGTCGAAAGCTCACGGAGTCTGAGAAGAAAAGTCATCGAGATGTCATCTTCGATATCAAGAGAATGATCAGGAGAGCACGATTCTTGATTCAAGAGAGAGGAAAAATGCGTAAAGCCGCAGTAACTCACGCCCCGCAAGCAAACACAAAGCAAACCCCGTTTTCACCAACTCAACCCAATGATGACCGTAAGAGTTCGGTCTTTTATCTTGTCGATTTTAGGGTTGTAATTAGCAAACAAGTATAATCGATTAAGGTGAGAAGATGCGAGTTGATAGGTGACCGATGTTTTCCCATAAACACTGGCCCGAGTCTTTACAGAAAATCACTTGATCTCAGCCAGTATAGGAGTAAATACGGACCGTTTCCGGTTACCCGTGTTACTTGAGGATGGAGCCTTACGCAGTGTCCTCTAAACCTCCCACTCTGCTAAGTAAACTCAGATCGTTTCCGGCAACCCGAGCGTACCCACTGAGGAGCAGTGATTAGGTGCATAGACTAAGTAGTATTTCGTGAGAAATACGTGTCTGTGACTCTAACCTTACGGGTCGTCTCTCACTCACGCACTCTGAGAAAATGTGCGGGGATTACTCTCCCAAATCAGATGAACCTTACGTTTATTTTTAGATCAGATATCTTAAGAGTCTCGATTTTATTTTGGGGTTTTATATTTTTTTGAGTTTTTTCAAACAAACGTCTACCGATTTTTTTATTTTCTTTTTATAAAAATCCTAAAATCATGCACCTAGGTTGCAAGTCCTAAGACTAACTACGTATGCACAATCAGATAGAATAAAAGAAAACTCCTAAGCAAGCATCTATCAAAAAACCCGTGGAAAAAAAACCGTCGATGCGAGAAAACTGCAGTGGGTTCCCTGATCCCCCGAATACACGATACTCGGTGAATCAGACCGCGAAAAAAATGGGGGGGGATACAAGTCGGGATGTCCTTAGTGGACCCCTTCTACTAATGTTCAATATAGCTTTCTTTCTCTTTCCCACTCTTTTACAAAATTATACTAATCAATATTGCCCTCTGCAGCCGACTCGTAGAGAAGGAGTTGACCTCTACTCTCTCAACTTTCTTGGCTTCCTAAGAAACCGGCTAATCCTGCAAGCCCTGCAACAATTGGTTAGTGGATAAAGATGATCGATAAAAGACTCGAGAAAAAGCCGTAAGAAAAACCTAGTAAAAGTTACTAAAAAGAAGAGAAAAAATAAAATCACAAAATATATAAAAAAATCAAAATAACACTAACGCTTCCCCAGCAACGGCGCCATTTTGATGCGGCTAAAGTCGGATTGCGGTTTTTAACTGATAGAGTTGTCAGTGTAGAAAACTGCAAAGAGATCCTAGTCGATCAAACAAGGATCGGTTTTTAGGAAAAAACCTTACACTATTCATTTAGCCAGGTAAGTGTGCCTGGGTCAAACACAAGGAGGCAGAATAGGGTATTTTGATTTTTTTAATGAAAAATATATTTTTGTGATTATTTTATCTCTTCTTAAAGCGATCGAGGAAACACGATATTTTTTATGGATTTTGATTTTTAAAATTTTTCTTTGATTTTATATTTTTTTCCAATTTTTAGTTATTTCTCAAAGTGATATTTTTCAAATAATTTACCTACAACATAATATGTGAAGAATATGTGAAGAAAGAAGGATATGGTGAGATCCTCAAGCGCATCACGGAAGCGTGAGCGTCGTATCGAATACGACGAGGAACGACTAGTCGAACTAGTTGTTCTATGCAGCAGAATTTAAAAAATTTTCATGCGACGAAACCGCGTGATCCAAGAACACTTCTCGGATCATTTCGTCTAAACCACAAACAAGTAATAGGGCCTCTTGAATCATGGCTGCGATCGAGTCTCTAAAGGAAGAGACCTCCTGTCTCAAGTCCAATCCGACGGAGGAGACACTTGCGAGCGCGGGATGAATCGCGCGCTTCTTGCAATCCATGTTGATGATCCAAGCGGCAGATATCCTGATCTTGAAACAAGAGATCTGACGTCTTCTTCACGAGCAAGGCACACCGAAGGAGACGAAGATCCACGAGAAAACGATCGGGCAGCATAACGACGACGGTGCGGCGATGGAGAACCTCTCTAGGGCATCCATAGTGGATGACCACATGAGAGGGAGAGAGAGTAGGCGTGTAGAAAGAGAAGAGAGAGATGTGCTTCAAAAGCATGTGTCCCAAGAGATCATGGTATGCCTCTCTATTTATAGGGTTTTGGGATCCATGGATCTCAATCCATGGGACTCATAAAATCACTGGTTGAGATTTATTTATGATCAATCCAATGGTCAAGATTGTTGTTGGTAAAAGCCAACAACTTATGATTTAATTTAGATCAAATATATTTGATAAACCAAATATTCATCAATCCTAAAATTAAACCAATCAAATAAGGAGACAAATTCCATGGAGATCTCAATCCCATTGGAATATAGTGGACGACCACATATTTCCAAGTGGGGCAATCTCATTAAATCTCATGAGATTGCATATCTCCATGAAATTCTCCATTATTTAATTCAACAACTTTTTTTGTGATTAATTCTTCAAAAAAATTCATAATTAATTTTGAGAATATTGCAATCTTTCCATTAGAAAATTGTGAATCACATTCACAACCCAAAACAAAATATAATTTACGTTTTCAATTAATTACACAATGTCTATCCAATACACATTAATAATTAATCAACAAATATAAATTATAGTTAGCTCTCTCTAATACATTATAAATCACATTTATAATATATTATGAATAATTGGATATTGCTATCCACATTATTTATATCCATGATAATTAAATCACATTTAATCATATTAGATTTCTTTTTCTCTTGTGCCCAAATAATATGAATCACATTCACACTATTCATATCTTTTATAATCCAATCACATTTAATTATCTAATATAACACTCCTTATAATATGAATCAAATTCATATTATTCATGATAATTAAATAACATTTAATTATCTATTTTCTCAATGCTCGGATACTTATATCAACAATGAAATTATCCTGAACTCTTTCAAGGATAATGCGCTTTCTCTGCGAATACCTGGAGATAAGGACAGGGCGATTGTATTGTTCCACATATAGTGACTTGGATATTGAGATCACATCTCAAATCCAGATCTCGGGCCTCCCATAGAAGCTTGATTAAATCAAGACCGCAAATCTAATCTTCTCATTGAATCTGAATCACATTCAGATCAATGTCCAGTATTTGGATTAAGATAAGATTACTTCTCTACTGAGAGGAGTCACTAAAATCCAGACCCATTTCATCACTCCCTAGGAATGGAAGCGTCATGGTTATACAATCGTTTATGATCACATCACCCTCAGGTATTCCGAATCTATGTACATCCTGCATACTGGAAAACTCAGTATAAACCCGAAGTATAAGATCAATTTTACATTGTCTACTTCAGGGGTTTTATCATTAAGTTTCCCATTTGATCATTGGGAGTTGGTATCGGTCATATACTTTCCAAAAGCATTTATCATACCTAGGTCTTGATCATATACTTTCCAAAAGTATATATCAAACCAACAAATTCAGTCAAGCTTTCAAAACGAGACGACCGTGCACGGAATTTGATTCTTCCCAATATCTCATGAGTGAGTTCATGCCTTCCGGTTCAGTAAATGAACATGTATGATCCCTTTGAGAGATCGTATTACTCATATGCCCTTATATGCACACCAGTGCGTTGGTGTATAGACCTTGATTAGGTCATCAACCTATTGGTCTACTAAATGTACATACTCAGACATATAGTAACACATTTGTCTCAATTAGAGGATGTGTGCCTATATCATGACAGCATACGATATAAGACTTTGGTTTTCTCTATCTTGTTAAGTCAACTCTTTGACCTAACTCATATGACACCTCCGAATCTCTATTCCTATGCAGAGGACCTGCATCAAGAGGTCGGTCAGATATCAGCCTAACTGAGATAGGATTGCCATCTCCTACTCTTGCTGGAGATCATCTTTTAACAATCATTTGACGGTGCTTGATGAGTCCTCAATCTAACTCATTAGATATTCATCCAAGTACCAGCCTCTATGATTCAATAATTGAATCAACAACTGTATGGTCATCGAGATGGCCATGGTATATAACCCTAATTGTACTAAGGGACCTATTATGTAAATTATTTATTCTTCATTTCAGATCAGGGAATGACATTCGCAATAACATTTATTGCATAATGGCTCGCCGTGGGCTCGCATGTCCAACAATCTCCCACTAGCCCAAAGAGCCATTAATGGGCTAATCATTTAAACCCACACTCATGTGACAATCATAGGCTATTTAGAAAATAGCTCGGTAAGCTGATCAGTTACTCTGTTCCCAAGAGACTACACCAAGTCCATTTATGCCACTTGCATATCCCCTAGTAACAGTGCTCGCATCCAATGCGAATGTTGCATCTTATTCAACCAATACTCAATTTTGTTATAGTGTCCTTGACACTATAGCTCGATAATTATTATAACCAGTATGCCCATAATCCTTATCAGAATACCTTTATTCCTAGAGATCTCTATCTCCTAAGGTATCTATAGTTAAGACCCTTATAGATCACTATCTACAAGTTCTTAAACTTCTGAAGATAAGACTTTTGAGATCACTATCTCTAAGTTTCATCATCTTTGAAGATACTGTTATTACTGCAATCAAGTGTTTTACTCCATAGTAGGATTAGTAATAGATTACTACTCCCACTGCATGGCAGACATCTAGCTCTTTTGCACATCTAGTATACACTCAGCTTCTCGTAACTGATGCACTAGTGCAAGCAGTTCTAGCATTCACTTCCTCAACTCTCTGAGGTGCTATCCCTTTAGATAGGTCACTACCATATCTTAATGAAAGGAAGCCTTTATTGGAATTTTCCAGAAAATGGAATAAGTCCAAGGTGTACTACTAATGTCACGGTCCCAATACCCACTTCTCTTTGCTTCTGAACGACTTCAAATCTAAGATCTAAGAGGTATCCTTGAGATCATATCTTAAGGTATGAACAACAAAATTATAAAACACTTATTATTATCCTTATATCATTCCAAATGATTAGAATAACATCTATATTTAGCACGATGAACACAATGGCACTCCTTCTAAGTTTATAATTTCATCAAATCTTATGTTCCAACTACAAGAAGCTTATTTGAGTCAATAGATGGAGTTCTTTATCTTGCACACCTTGCTTTCCTCAACCATGAAGCCATGGGGCTACTTCATATGAATATCCTCAAAGAGGTATTCATAGAGGAATGCAATCTCGACTCACATCATGAAGATGTCATAGTCAAGTTGGGTTGCTATAGTTAGCAATATTATGATGGGTTAAAGCAAGGTCACTATAGAGCAAGTCTCATCGCAAGCGATGTCTTCTCTTCGGTGTGTAGCTCATGGCTATGAACCGTGCTTTGAAGGTCTCTACCTTCACATCAGGTTCCCTCTTTCTCTTGAAGATCATTTTACACCATAATGGGTCTTACCCATATAGTTGGATCCTTGAGGGTCAATATACAACATTTGCATATGAAGTTTACTTTAGACTTTATTGCTAACATCCATCTTTTCATGATATTATCTTTAGAAGCATCATCACATGAAGTCAGATCATTGTCAGATTCAACTGACACATGGAATCCATCCTCAAACTTATTTGAAGAGGTATTAATGTTTCATCTTTAATTGTCTATTTAGTTTCCGATTTCGGGAGCCTCATTATCTTCACAAGGTTAAATGAGTTCCTTTACTTCATTTTCATATTGATTCTCAAGAGAGCCATCCTCTAAGAATCACATTCTTAGAGATGAGATCCTTTAAGAATCTCAAGGTCATAAAGTAGGTATCTGATACCATCCTTTATTTTTCTAATGAAGTAGCAATCTCCAGTGCCAGATTACAACTTAATCACATGGAACCTTATTAAGGATATATATAATGTAGTCTCTAGCACACACACATATATATACATGGAAACTAAGAGATAATTATGCTAAGATTAATCATTGATCAAATCATGTCGCATATGATCAATTGTATCTCCCTACAACTATATTGAGTTAAGGTTCATTAGGAGGATTGAGATAGGAATGATATTCACATCTCCATAAGGTATTCCTCGAATTCATCTAATAGGTACAAGCTACCTTGGTTAGATCAAATTCATTTTATCTTCCTTCAAAGTTTGGTTCTAAACCAAAATTGTGAAATCTTTAAACATGTCAAAGTTTTCTAAATGAAGAGAAGAAATCTCATATCACAAATAATCATTAATAGATATATCTAATAAAAATGTTTATTCCGATATAGATGATTCACATACATCAATATGTATGAGATCTTGAATACCTTAACATCTTACATCATTCCCAAGGAAGGGTGTATTGGACATTTCTACTTTTGAATACAGTATTCACAAGTATGTAAGATTTGAACCTTTAAACAACCTAAAGGTTCATCTCTTATCAGTCTATTGATCACATCAACAGACAAATGTCCAAAACATGATGCTAGATCATTTACATTATTTTTGAGTGAATTCAATTTTGTATTTTTCTATATGTAGTTATCTACAACTTTCATGTACAAGGTTTCTTTATTTGAAGTATAAAAAGTGAAACAAAAATAGGTCCCAAAATGAATAAAGAATGGATAAAATGAAAGGGAATTTTATTGGTATTGTGGCCCTTATCTCCCCCTACTTTATTCCTTGTCAAGCTATTCATCGAGATGCCTAGGTCTCGGGGTTTCGGGTAAAAAAATATTTACAATATTTTATTGTTTTTCTCTTCTTTTCTTTATTCTATAATTTTGGCTTTAAAAATTGTATTTTATACACTATTTATATACACATGCATGGATGCTAAAATGTATGAATTAAGGGTATTTACATGCATCTGCCAGGGTTTTTGAGGCCAAAATGATCGAATAAAGATGATGAAATGTGGATTCATCGTGCAACTCCCATTATTCTCTTTTTGTGCATTTCTGGTGTATGGTGGTGGTGGTGGTGATGATCCTCCATGGGTTGCAATGCTAGATCTCTACTCAGATGATGTAGAAAGTGAGGAAGAAGGTGATGCTCGATCTATGGCTTTATTGCCCAATCCCAACTGTGCTAGAGAATGTAGTTTCTTACTGCTCTAAGAATAATTGCGTAAGATAAACATGTAAAATAACAAGCCATACATGTCTTGGGGGTGGATGGATCATGTGATACCTTTTCCTTGTTGCTTATAAAGTTGTCGGGATTAGCTTCGACATGGGATGGAACAAGTGTCTTCGTGGCAGTCATGTCTTCAAGCCTCCAGTTGATGTCGCCAACATTGTTCATAAACTGTGCCAAGTAATACAATGCCCGGTTCGCCGAGGGTGCCTTTGGCTTGACAACAACTGGAGGTCGCTGAGATTGGTATTGTGGAAGTTGTTGGTACCCAGAATGTGCTGACTGTGAATAATAAGGAGGAGGAGTATGCGAATACTATGAATATTTGGTAGGATGCTGCTAATAATAAGGCTGATGAGAATATGTATGCTAAATTACTAATATCCATGTCTCTAGGTCTGAATATGTGGTGGAGATGCAAAATGAGGCTATGACTACTGGTGCTAGAATTGTTGTGACCTAGCACCTTGAAATTGGTGAACAAGCCTCTGGTTGGCCTGGGAACCCAACTATCCCTACCTATCTAGCTGCTCTCGGTACCACTCCAAATACCACTCACCTCCTCAATGTGAGGAGGAGAAGGAAACGGCTCCACAAAAAAGTGTCGATGCTCCCAGTAAAACAAAATAATACATGCTGGAGGTGACTACTGTAGGACCTAACCTGGAGTCTGCATGTATTGAAAGTGATTAATTGTTGGGGTGCTCCGATACTCTGTTGCACTGAAGTGGAAGTAGTTTGCTGAGATGCAGAAGTATCAGCTATAGCTCTCGAAATCTAGCATGAATTGATAGTACTAACAAGAAGCTCTAGATGATTTATTATCACATCCTTCTTGGTCAACTACTTCATCCTCTGCTCGATCACATGTAATTTCTCAAGCTGCTACGATCACTTTTCTATAATATCTACTTTGGATAGGTCACTCCCAATGATGGTCAGATCTGAATTGTCCACTCTATCCACATCATGAGATGTCATCATGTTGACGACCTTGTGGGGGTATAGAAGTAGGTAGAGGATGTTTTTGATATGTGCAAGAAAAAGAAAGAGATATAGAGTTCTCTATCCTCGAACAATAATTAACATAAAACATCCTCATCTTTGTTGAAATGGGACCCCCACAAGCGAGTTTACCGGTCTCTGGTTCTCAGAACTCAAGCTCTCATAGAAATTTTGCATAAGACTAGTCTTCGGTATACTGTGATGGGGTCACTTCTCCACCAAATATTTGATTCTTTCCTAGCCTCGTGAATATGCCCTTGTGACATATGGGAGAAGTTGGAAATAAGCGACCACATCTGATTCAGTCATAGTAGGGTATAATACTTGCTCAAGAATTCTGACCTCAGCTCCTTCCAATACGTGACAACCCTTTCTACATGATTGATCTAGTATAGAGCCTTATCCATAAGGCTGAAATGGAAGGCTGCCATCTTTACTCTCTCTAATGAATGTTCGGGTAGTGCATGGTACCACATTTGCAGTCAAACTGCTAGAGGTGTATATAAGGTTCTTCATTAATGCGACTCTGGACTATGGGTAGTAATGCCAATATTTGGGGCTTCTGCTCAAAATTCCCATGAACATAGGTATATGTATCCAAGTAACTGAGTGTCATGCATCTGGGTTATAGGCATCTCTAAGTGTGAGCTTGGCCACCACTCTATCTGGCTCAACTACATGATTTGATCCCTATTGCTCATCTCCTCCCTCATTCCCACCTTCTCCCTTTCGTTCAACCTCCTCTCTCCTCTATATTTTGTTGTTCCTCGGCTCTAAGATCATGCCACTCAAACCAACCTGGATGTTGGTCTACTCAGTCAATTGTGCCATAATATATTGGAAAGAAATCAACATTGTATTGTTGATCTCATGGTGCTTAGTCATCGTTGCCTTTCCCTTGGGAGCCATCGAGTCCTCAATATCAATCTCTGAAAATGTGCAAGGCACTCAATCAGTCTTTAGAAATATTGGAGTCTCATATGAAAAATTAAGATTATAGTCAATATCTAACAAGGGATTTATTGGCGAAACAAATGATGATGTAGAGAAAGAAGAATATTCAAGAAAAGAGTCATCCCGAATAAGTGAGGAAGATATAATTAGAGTGTACAAGGAGAGGTTCACAAAGTCTGAACAAAATGTACTCCAATCCAACAACTTCTGTTCTCAAGAGGAAAGATGCGAGATCGTGAAGTCAAACAAGAAGAAGAAGCGAAAGAAAGGACCTAAGTGCACGGAAGGATCTTTATTCTAAGCAAACAAACACAAATCAAACCCTCTATTCACCAACTAAACACAAGTGAGGACCGTAAAAGTTCAGTTTTTTATCTTTTCAAATTTAGTTTAGTGAATTTCAAACCAGGGTTATGTTTCCCTATCACCCAGTGTACGTCCTCAAACCTCCCCATATTGTAGAACCATCTGCCCGGGATGTCGGGTTATATCAGGCCCAAATGGAGATAAGAGGTGAAGCATACCAAAACGATTTTCTAAGGTTAGAGGCAAGTACTTGCATCTACAACTATATAGCTAAAAGTTATACACAAGCGCTTGAGGCACAATGAAGGTTATGGGAAAACCATAAGAGCATCACAGAAACATGAAGATCACATCATATGCGATCAAGAGGGACTAGTCATACTAGTTGCTCATGGTAGTAGACAAAGTTTTTAAGGGATGAAAAATCCTATGATCCAAGAACACTTCTCAAATCATTTAATATTTGCCAAATAGAAGATATAGGAATACCTCTTGAAGCGTGGTTGCGATCGAAGCCTCTAAAGTAAAAGACCACTTGTCTACATTCTGACCCGACGGAGGAGACGCTTGTAAGCACATCGATGAGATGCATCCTTCTCGCAATCCAACATGTATATCCAAGTAATGGATATGCTGATCACACAAAATTTGACGCCTTATTCGCATACTAGAAGCATCAAGGAATACGAAGATCCAAAAGCGGTCGAAGCAACAACATGATGATGTAGCGACGATGACGATTCACTCTATGTCAAGAGGTCACTCTTGAGAGGGAGTGGGGGCGTGTGTGGAAGGAGTGAGAGAGAGAGAGATAATAATATTGTATCAAATAAGAGCTAAGATTGCCTCTTCTTTTATAATATTTTGGGAGTACATGGATAACAATCCATGCACAACACAAATTCAATGGTTGAGATTGATTATGTGTCTTTCAATGGACATGATTTGTTCTAAAAAAAGCAACAACGATTAATTTAATTAATTAAATATATTGAATAATCATTAATATAAATTAATTCAGTCAAATCAATATACATTAAAGGATTAGGAAAGGAGGCAATCTCCTTCCTATTATGATGGGAGGATGGCCACCATGAATTAGGACTCAAAGGTGGTCATCCACCCTCTCCATGTGGAAGGAGTGCCCTCCTTTCAAATTATGTGAGATTGTTTATTTCACGTAATCCTTTACTTATTTCAACAACTTTTATTGAAAATTATTTCAAAAAAATAATTTTAAATTAATTTGTGACAGTTCCAATCATACCATTGGAAATTTATGAATCATATTTACCCACCCAAAATAAAATGTAAATTGTATTTTCAATTAATTATCCAATGTGAATCCAATTCAAATCAAAATTTAATTTAAAAATACATTTTACATATAGCTTTCTCTAATATATTATAAGTCACTTTTGTAATATATATGATTAATATGGATAGTACTATCCACATCATTTGTATCCCTTATAATTAAATCACGTTTAAATATCTTGGTTCATTATTATCTTGCATCTAAATAATATGAATCATATTCACATTATTCATGGTAATTAAATAACATTTAGTTATCGATTTCTCAATCATCACATATATTTTAACAATGGAATTATTCTTGAACTCTTTCATGGATAATGCGCTCTCTCCTCGGATACGTGAAGATAAGGACATGGAGATTGTATGTTCCACGTACAATGACTTAGATATTGATATCACATCTCAAATCCAAATCTTAGGGACCTCTCATAGATGCTTGATTAAATTAAATCCATAGATCTAATCTTCTCATTGCATCTAAATGACATTAGATCAATGTCCAACAATTGGACTAAGACTAGATTACTTCTCTACTGAGAGGAGTCACTAAAATACAAACTTGTTTCGTCACTCCCTCGAACTGGAAGTATCATAGTTATACTATCGTTTGTGATCACATCACCTTCGAGTATTCCTAATACCCATACATCATGCATTAGAATATACCCAAAGTTTTAGATCTTATCTAGACTGTCTTCTTTATGGATGTATCATTAAGTTTCTCATTTGATCAGCGGGAGTTGGTAGTAATCATATACTTTTCATAAGCATATATCATGCCTAGGCATTGATCATGTACTTTCCAAATTCTTATATCAAACCTACAAATTCAGTCAAGCTTCCAAAGCAAGACGAACACACATAGAATATGATCCCAATATCTAATGAGTGAGTTCATTTCTTCCGATTCAGCAATGAACTTGTATAATATCGTTGAAAGATTGTATTACTCATATGCCCTTGTGTGATCATCAGCTCATAGGTGTATAGACCTTGAATAGGTCATCAACTTACTGAGGAAGTTCGGGAATACCTTCTTTAATCTGAGAGAATTAAATGTGCACTAAAATGAATTTGTCATTCATTGTAGGTGAGTAATTGGAATCAATCAATAAATAACCACTTAATCATTTAATCAGTTTCAATTGAGAGGTTTTATGTTTATTTAGCCTAGGCAAGTCCCAGGGTTAAACTCGAGTAGGCAAAGGAACAAGCTAAGTTAATGTCTATCAAAGTTCATGTGTGATTTTTAAGGTAGATTTTTTTGTGAATTTCTTTATGCATCCTCAGGCCTTGTGCACTCGGTAGCTGGTAGAGGCGACTGACTGGTGTGGTGGAGGAGGAGAAGCTTCTGCTGCACGGTGGCGCAATGGGTGGAGGTTGATGATGTGGAGGTGGAGCTTCCTCTAGACGAAGGTGGAGGAGTCCCACCCTAGTGTCTCTTTCATGGTGGAGCCATCTCTAGCAGTGCTCCATCGTGCGAAGCTAAACGTAGAAGCGCTCACCCTAATCGTCGAAGACGAGGCCTGCAACATGGTGGAGAAGATGGACGTGCAGCTCGAAGGCGACTAGAAGAAGATGTTGGAGAAGAAGCTCTAAGGGTAGAGGGAGGTGGAACCTCCTCTCGTGGTTGCAGTTGTCATCAATGGGGCCTCGAGTGGAGAAATAAGAAATGTCCATGAAGTTACATGCCCTTGTGCTGTAGGAGGAGGCCTCATGGTTGTCGGTGAAGAACGGTCAATGGCCGAAGTAGTAGAGGATGGTGGCACAGGGTGCAACAGAGCAAATCGGGTGTGAAGCAAAGTAGGGAGTCATTTGGTGGAGGAATACAGTGGAGGTGATGTTGATAGTGGAGGATAGAAGGAAAATGGATAAGATGGAGACACGATGCTCAACGACGCTCGTTGCTACAGCTAGTAGTTGTTGTGGTAGTCCTATAACAGTTGCTTCATCCACTGGATCTCATTGAGGCTGAGGACCTCAGACTGTCTCCACCGAGCTTCATCATGAGTTGATGCTTACGACGGATGAGAGTTTTGATGAGGCGACGTTGGGTTTTATTAGGTGGGAGGTGTCGAATGATTTGGGAAGGAGGATTAGATATGAGGGTGGTGGAGAGAACTTTGGGGGGAGATTGATTGACGGCGGCAGCTGTAAACTTGGAAAAGGGAGATCAGCAATGGATACAATGAGATTTGATGGGTTGAAGAGGTGGTGGTTGGTCGTATAAGGAAAGATGTCGAGGTTTATGAAGTAGGGCGGTGCAGGCTAAAAGAGGAAAGGGGGAAATCACAAGAGGAAGACGACATGGCTATTGTTGTTCGATCGGCCAATATTGGACAGTCCAGATTGTGCTACGTGGTTTTTATTTATTTTTTTTTATTTTTTTATTTTTTATAAATAATAAATGAAATAAATATATCAAAAATTGGAGACTCCCAGAAAATTTGAACATTAAAATATAAAGAAAAGTTCAAAAGAAATAGCAAATGACCTCGGATTAAAACAATTTCTTCATGAAAGTTGCTCGTCTCAATGAGATATGCAACTTTTATGAACCAAACCAAGATCATTTGCACAAAGTGATATTTTTGGTGTTATTGTATGTGTATAAAATACTGGATTTTGGGGGTTTTGTAATTTTTTGTCATTTATAAATAAGATAAAAATAGGAAAAAATATAAATAAGATAAAAATAGGAAAAATATAATAAAATCAAAGATAAATATTTACACATGTATCTATTTTTTTAGATTTTAATTTATAATGCAATGAAGAAATAAAATAAAGTACAAAAAAGACGACTTTTGTACAAACTGTTAGTGAACACTCAAACTCTATCAATTTCTTTCATTTTGGTCTTTTGAACTTTTATGTATTTTAATAAAATGTTAGACAAAGAAAATAAATGAAAAAGAAATAAAATAAAAAATCTGAATTATGTACATAAAATAATAGGTCAAAATCGAGTAAAATACACAATGTGCAATAGAGACCCAAAATCCAACTTTCGCATATGAGCTTTGATTCACTTGAACTTGGTCTTATTTTAAAGGTAATTGAATTCACATTATCTCAAAAGTAAGTATGATCAAATTAGTTGTTGTATGAGGAATATATCATCATTTTAGTTCTACAGATTTAAAAATAGGGGTTGGGTTTATTTCTCAATTATTTCATTTACCGATTTTTTTATATGATTCCTTTATTTTTGTTAGTAATATGTACACAATGGAAGTAGTTTCAGTTATTTGTAGTTAGCATGAATTAATTAAAAATTAGGGATGTTAGCTTATTTACATGTCAAATGAGCCGGGGATTTTTGGATTCTTATTTTATGCAATTACGAATGATAAAAAGTAATTATTATTTATAAATGCGTGAATGCTAATTATACAATATAAATGATAAAATACATATGAATTTTAGGGGAACCAAGCTTAAATAATCTCTTTTAGAGTGACGAATCATAGATTCATCAAACCCCTATACTTAAACTATGCTCGCCCCTGAGCATTTATAGAAATGAAATGAGGTGAAATGAGATTGGGTTCCATATCAAGACCACGAGCAAAAGGTTAAAATAGAGCTATATCCAACCTTTATATTCTTAATATCTCAGAACTCCTGTGAGAATTGGGGTTTTAAAATCAACCACCTCCAAGTTCTACACATCATTGTCACTGTTTCGGCTCATAATTCATAGATAAATCCTCTTCCCAAAGCATACCCCATGAACATCGAACAATTAACTTATGTCTGTGAACGGTTTTAGCTCTTCCCATCAAGAATGCCAGACTACCATGCAAACTTCTCCTCCAATAACTCATCCTCAGAGATTCAGGTATTTCCTTCTAAGGTCTATCGTGTTGTCTTCACAACCAGAAAGGGGGAGAAATTTAGAAGAAGGGGAAATGAACTAGAGGATGAAAGTGTAATCACCTCTCCTTGTGAAGCTGGCCAGTTTAGCCAAGTCTCCACCAAGATCTGCAGGTTGTCTTGAAGCTTGGACCTTTTTGATCATATTTTCGTTTGGTAGTTGGCTTCTTTTTGTTTGGATTTTTGGTAGCTCTGCATGTATCTTGTTATGCCCCTACGGACATGGAATCTTTTTTTGCATACATGTTTTGGGTCTTAGAAAAAATTGTGTCCAACTGCCCATCCCTTATCGATGCTTTGTTTCAACCCGTACTCTGATCTTTAGATGTCCATGCTACCTTAAAAGAGACTCACATAGTCTTCAAACACCGCGTCTGAGTTGAGCTAACTGCAAAGTGCAAGAGTACACATTAATTCCCTATTCAAGAGTTGTACCCAGAATAAGGCGACCAGGTTAGACACTAAGAGTCAAATTCTGCACATTGTCATGTGGAACTCGAAGAACTAAGTCAAGACATGAAGCTTCTAAAATCCTATTTCTAGGTGATGTTCCTATGAAAATTACGTGGATTAAGGCCAAGTGGAGACCACTCTCGTTTTATGCTCATAATTCGGTCCATAACCCAAGGGCTTTTCACCAATGCATGAAATGATGTATGAAGTATAGATGCATGAAATGCAAACAAGATTTTTCTTTTAATTAGAATTTTAGTGCTCTTTTTTTTAATGCAAGAGAGAATTGTTTTCCAAAAATGAATAAAAAACCATTTTTTAATACTTTTGTTACACACGCAGTGTTACTTATGAAACATAAAGTTAGTTTTTTTTTCTTACAAGTTAATTACCCACCCCATAAATAAGAATATAGACCTACACGAAAGTACGAGCTATGGGTAAAATATATACAGAGTATATATACACCTCCCTATACTTAGCGAGTGCTATGTCCTCAAAGCACAAGAAGCACAGAGAAGACATAGCTTGGGTTAAGCGTAAGAGGAATGAAAAAGAAAAATAGAAACATAAGTCAACCCGCTTCCCTATACTTAGGCTGTGGAAGTCTATGTATAGAAGAAGGGCGAAAATTAAGCAGATAAGGGGAGAAGTGAATGACGAGAGTATATACAGCAAGAATCGGGTCCCCCTATACTTAGTCCATGGTCAGCCTAAGTATGGAAGAAGGGTGGGGATAGGGGCATACGTGGATGAAGAGACTGGAATATACAGATGGCATCGGTCCCCCCTATACTTAGGCCTTGGCCTAAGTAGAGGAAGAAGAAGTACAAGGGAACCGATGGGGTTGGGAGGGAAGGGTGTCAATGATTAAGGAGAATTTCGACAGATCTTTTTGTGAGCCTGTGGCAGGAGGTCATAAAGATTGAAAGATGATGAGGCAGATGAGTCCCAACCATCATTTGTGTTATCTTCAGAAGAATCTTGGTGGAGAGTATTGATGGGAAGAAATATGAAGCATATGAATCAGATGATTCCCAGCCATTTTCGGAGTTATTCTCAGAAGAATAATATTGGAAGGTGTGCAATCCATATATTCTTCTTCTTAAGCTGCTATATCAAGATGTGCTTAGTCTTATGGTCAATCGCCACATCATCGAATGATGAATACTCTAAAGCATCAGTCTCATTATGGTCGTAAGAGAGTATTCCAGTATATATAATGAGATCAGGAGAGTCGGCTCTCAAGGAATAATAGCGAGGAGCAAGAGTCGTCCAATGGGGTCGATATTCGGTTGCTTGTTTAGATAGGGAATTAGAGATGTTGAACTGAGCTTACTCACAAAGATCATCTTATCCGTATCTGATGACGAATTATAAGAAGACTCCTTTTCTGGTATGTTTAAGGAAACTTTCTTAGTCGGATTAGATGGTCGGCATGTCATGGACGGAGCTAGCAGCGATGGCGACGGTGCTGCAACGGGGGGTTCGATCACCAGATCTTGCCGAGGCGGAGGAGCTCGGGCTGTCACTACCGAGCTTCTTCATGAATTGGTGCTAATGGCAGATGAGGGTTCCGACAAGGCAACATTGGGTTTCATAGGGCGATCAACAATGATTGATTTGTGAAGGAGTATCGAAGATGGGGGTATTGGCGAGATCATTGGGAGGAGATTAATTGACAGTGGCGACTATAAAGGTGGAAAGGGGAGATCGACAATCGATACGATGAGATTTGATGGGTTGAAGAGGTGGTGGACGACCGTATAAGGAAAGTGATCGAGGTTGGTGAGACCATGCAGTGCTGACTGAAAGAGGAAAGGGGGAAATCACAAAAGGAAGCTGACGTGTTTGGGGCCGTCCGATCGGCCGATATCGGACATCCCTAATAGTGCTACGTGGTTTTTATTAATAAATTTTTAATTTTGAATTTTTTCATAAATAAGGAAAGAAATAAATATTCCAAAAATGGGTGACACTTGATGGCTCCAGGAGCTACCACGTGTCACTCCCACAAAATTTGAAAATTAAAATCAAAAGATAAATTTGAATGAAATAGAAATGACCTCGATTAATAAATTTTCTTCACAAAAGTTGCTCATCTTGTCGATATCTACAACATTCACGAAAAGACCAAAACCAAAATATATTATTTGCACAAAGTAATATTTTGGTGGTACTTTGTGTATAAAATACCAGATTTTTGAGGTTTTGTATTTTTTTTCTTTTTAAATAAGAAAAAAATCAGGAAAAAATATGATAAAACCAAAGATAAATATATTCACATTTATCATTTTTTTGGGATTTTTTTAAATTAAAAAAATGAAGTAATAAAATAAAGTACGAAAAAGATGATTTTTTGTAGAGATTGTTAGTGAACACTCAGACTCTATAAATTTCGTTGATTTTGGTCTTATTTTAGATATGTATTATTATGCATTTTGATAGGACTTTAGTCAAAGAAAATAAATCAAAAGGAAATAAAAAAAGAGTTAAATATATACATAAAATAATAGGTCAGAATCAGGTAAAATACACAATGTACAAAAGAGAGCCAAAATCCAACTTTCACATATGACCTCCGATTCACTTTAACTTGGTCTTGTTTTGAAGGTCATTGAATAAACATTAGTTCAAAAGTGAGTAAGATTAAACTGAACATTGTATGAGGAAGATATCATTGTTTTACTCCAACATATCTAAAATTAGGGTTTGGGTTTATTTCTCAATTATTACATTTAGTGATTTTTTTTATTTTTCCTATATTTTTGTTCGTAATATGTCCACAATGGAGGTCCTTTCTGGTGATTTGGAGCAAGCATGAACCAATTAAAAATCAGAGTAAGTTAGCTTATTTAAAGGTCAAATGGGTCGGGGATTTTTGGCTTCTTATTTTATGTAATTATGAATGATAAAATGTAATTACTATTTATACATGCATGAATGCTAATTATGAAAGATAATTGATAAAAAGCAAATGAATTTTGGGGAATGAACCGAGCTTTAATTAATCTCTTTTAGAGTGATAAATCATAGATTTATCACCTATTGGTCTACCAAATGTACATACTCAAACATATGGTAACCCATTTATCTCTGGTCAGAGGACGTGTGCCTATACCATGATAGTATACGACATAGGTATTGGTTATATCGATCTCGTTAAGTCAATTCTTTGACTTAACTTATCTAACACCTCCATATCTCTACTCCTATGCAGAGGGCATGCATCGAGACGTCGGTTAGATATTGGCCTTTAGAGAAGAATTGCCATCTTCTTCTCTAGTTGGAGATCCTATCTTAATAATCACATGAAGGTGCTTGATGGGTTCTCAATCTAACTCTTTAGATATCATTCAAGCACCAATCTCTATGACTCGGCATTTGAATAAATAGATGTATTATCATTAAGATTGCCATGGTAAATAACCCTAATTGTACTAAGAGACCTTCAATGCAAATTAGTTATTCTTCATTTCAGATTAGGGAATGCTTTCAATAACATTTATTGCATAATGGCTCACCATGGGATCACATGTCCAACACACAAGTCTAGAGATTTGGGCTCTATACTTAGGGTACATCCTCACCCACTATATCTGGAGGTAAGTATTGGTGTCCAATAAGGGGGTTACTCTTCCCTATACAAAAATGATATCGTTATATTTTTTAGGGTCGAGTTATTTTAGCAGTCTCAATTTTATTTTAGTTATCACTTTTCGTAAGTAGTTTCAAATAAAATTCCTAACAGATTTTCCTATTTCCTTTTTTATTTTAACTGAGAGAAAACAATGAAGGAATTGAAAATGAATGTGCGACAAAATCAATGATGCATGCAAAGTAGAAGATGCATACCTTTCGCCAACAGTCTACATGAAAGATGATCTGCACACGAAAATAAAATATATGCTAAATATATGCATGAGAATCATCCTCATAAAAATTTCTATTATCGGGCGGAAACTTTTTATTTGATGAAGTCAAATATACGAATCTAACTATAGGAACAAGAAATTATTATTGTATCTAGAACGATTATTTTCCCATCTTAACCAAGGTAATAAAAACTACACTAAGGACTCAAGCACAGAAAATAGAGAAAAAAAGTCTGAAAGCTCAAGACACATGAAACAAATAACAATAAAGGCGAAGAAAACAAAATACGGTGAGGTCCCCCAAGTGCATTGGCACTTGGTGAAACAGACCCCAACAATCAAAAGATAATAGTGGCCTATTAGAAAATAGAAAAATGGAAAATGTCAAAAAATTATTTACAAAAATATATGGAATTAAATGTCTAAAAAGAGAAAAAAATAAATTGGTAAAAAGATGCTCTTCCACTCTTCCCGCTCCTCCTCTGCTACACTATTCATGTCGGTCGATGAAGAATTTTCTAGCCTTCACTTCGCTTGGGTGCGATGGGGCTACTAAGAATTCCACCCTTGCTCGTGGGGCCCTAACTGAAAAGGGGAAACAAGAAAGGTGTCAGAAACAATTATGAAAACTATAAGGAGAAAATAAGATAAAAAAATGAAATGAAAGTAAAAGGCAAATAAATGAAAATAAAACAAATGAGAAACTAAGAGTAGAGGAAAAGAAACCTAGCTGCCCTCATCGTGCCTCCCTAACAATAGTGCCATTTGATTATTCAAGGAAAATTTTGGGTTTTGATTTAATAGAAAACAATATGAAGTAAATGATATCAGTGTCACTGCAACCTAAAATCTCACCAATTAAAAATTTATTAAACTAGCAGAAATAAATTAAAAGAGTGAAAATACTAGATGATTTGCTATTTTTTACCTATATAGAGTGCATAATTGAACTCAGTGAGGCTATAATACTTGAGGGTAAATAATTAAATAAAATTAATGAAGGTTATTTTTCTTTTTCTATTTTGCTAATTTTATGCCCGTTTAAATTCTTTTTGTATTTTTATATATTTTTCATATATTTTTAAGATTTAAAATTTGTTATTTTGAAAAGTTTTAAATGATTTTTATTTTGCAATTTTTCTTTTAATATTTTAAAAGATAACAAGGTAAAATAAAATGTAAAAAAAGGAAAAAAGGTATTTTCGATTTTTTTAAAAAATGGAACAAATAACCAAAAAATCAAATAAAAATATTTTTGTGTTTTAAACTTTTTTTTACTTTTTATATGGTTTTTAGAGATTTTATTTTTAAATTTAATTAAATTTAAAAATAGAACACAAATAGAATTAAACTACTATTTTTTAGTTATTAAAATATCAAATAAAGTAAAATATACTGGAAATATATTTAAATAGATGAAGATTTTTTCATGATATCAAACAAGTTATTTATATATTGCATGAAAGGACTCAAGCAGTCAATGTCCTTGAGATTTTTAATAACGATGTGGAAAGGCAATTAGATAAGAAAATAAAAGCTGTGAGATTCGATCAACGTGGTGAATATTTTGGAAGGCATGATGAGATGGGTCAACATCCTGGTCCAATTGCAAAATTCCTTGAAAGTAAGGGTATTTGTGAACAATACACAATGCCTAGAACATCACAACAAAATGGTGTTGTAGAAAGGTGAAATCGTACATTAATGGAAATGGTAAGGAGCATGATGAATAATAGTACTTTGCCTCTTTCACAGTGGACATATGGATTAAGGACTTTAGCATATTTACTCAATATGGTTCCTAGTAAAGCTATTCAATGGACACCTTTTGAGTTATGGACATGTAGGAATCCTACCTAGAGACACACACATGTTTGGGGATATCAAGCGGAAATTAGAGTATATAATACACAAGAAAAGAAATTAGATCTAAGGATAATCAGTGGATTTTTCATTGGTTATCATGAAATGTCAAAGTTGTAAAGATTTTATTGTCCGAATCTTAGTACGAGTTATTAAGAGTGGCAATGCTCGCATCATTGAGAATCGATCATTTGTGGTAGGTAAGAATCACGAAAGGTGGAAATAAAATAAGATAGGGATAAAGTGTTGCTTCCATATTTGCCAGAATCTTCTAGAATAGATGTTCCACCTCTGTATTCATCTCTACATAATGGCATGGAACATCAAGAATTGGCACCCACATTAATTGATGATGTCATTTTTAATGAACAAGTTGTAAATGATCCAAGTGCATCACAATCATAAGAAATTGCATTAAGACACTCTGAAAGGAAAATGAGATATGCAAATTTTGATGATTATATTGTCTACGCACTTGAGCTTAAATGTTACTTGAGCATTGATAAAGATCCAAGCGCATTGCATCAAGCCAAAGATTGTCATGATTCTGAAAAGTGGTTGAATGCTATGAATGAAGAACTCGAGTCAGTGTCCAATAAAACTGTCTGGGATCTTGTTGAGTTTCCTAAAGATTCTATAAGAGTTGAGTGTCAATGGGTATTTAAGACCAAACGTGACTCTAAAGGTAATACTAAAAGATATAAAGCCAAACTTGTTGCAAAGGGATTTATCAAAATAGATGGCATTGACAATATAGTGAAATTTGCTCCACTTTCAAAGAAGGAATCCTTAAGAATCATTTTGATTTTGGTGGCTCATTATAATATGGAGCTTCACCAAATTATTGTGAAGACCACTTTTCTAAATGGAGTGTTAGAGGAAGATGTCTATATGGACGAACATGAAGATTTTAGGATAACAAGAATGGAAAATCTAGTATGTAAATTAAATTAGTCAATATAAACTAAAACAAGGTTCCCATCAATGGTATATTTAGTCTAACAGTGCCACTACATCGTATGGTTTTGTAGAAGACACTATATATAGGTGTATCTATAAGAAAGTTAGTGGGAGCAAGTTTATTATATTAGTCTTATATGTCGATGACATATTACTGGCAGCAAATGATATAGGTTTGTTACATGAGACAAAGAAGTATCTTTCCAAAAACTTTGAAATGAAAAATATGGGTAAGACATCCTATGTGATCGAAATATAAATATTCCATGATAGACCACAAGGACAATTAGGATTGTTTCAGAAGGCATATATTAAGAAGGTCTTGCAAAGAATGGATGGACAAGTGCTCTGTAGGAATTGTTCCTATTCAGAATGGGGACAAATTCTATTTGAATCAATCTCTAAATAATGAATTAGAACATAACAAAATGAGAGGAATTCCTTACTCATTAGTGGTTGGGAGTATCATGTATGATCAGACATGTACTCGACCTGACATTAGTTTTTGAGACTAGCATGTTGGGTGGGTAGCAAAGTAGTCCTGGTATGGACCACTGGAAAACTGTAAAGAAAGTTTTCAGGTATTTAAAAGACACCAAAGATCATATGCTCGTGTACAGATGATCTTATAATCGTGAGATTATGGAATATTTCGATTCTAATTTTGCGGGATGCTTCGACTCAAGAAAGTCAATTCTAGCAACGCATTTCTATTCGCTAGAGGAGCTATGTCATGGAAAAATGTGAAGCAGTCTGGCATTTCTCCTTCCACTATAGAGGCTAAACTTGTAGCGTGCTTTGAGGCTACAGTTCAAGCACTGTGGCTGCGGAGTTTTGTATCAGGACTTGGAATAGTCAACAACATTGCCAAACCGTTGATACTTTATTGCGATAATGCCACATCAGTCTTCTTCTCAAAGAATGATAAGTACTCTAAGGGTGCAAAGCACATGTAATTGAAGTATTCATCAGTATATGAGGATGCTCGTAAATAAATAATGTCAATAGAGTACATCAGTAGTAATTTATTGATTGTCAATCCGTTAACTAAATATTGAACAACTATGAGTTTTTCTGAACATGTTGTAAGAATGGGTGTTTTAAAGAAGTCCTTGTTATGAAAGGTTAATCAGTACATTTAGTTTGGTGCTCAATATGTTTATGGCAATCTCATTTGTTTTATTTTTCGGAATCATTTCATTGTAATATTATGCATGTTTGTTTGCAAATAGATAACATGACCGTTGGAATGGAAATTAAAGTAGGAGATTCTATTCTTCTAAACTACAGGTGATTGATTTGAATTGATAGTGATACATGGAAGGGATCGTGTCAATTTACATGATATGTGAGTGCCATGATCATATTAATTTAATTCATTAAAGTATATGATTCATGGCATTACAAAATATCCCTGAAAATGTGCACTTAGTGTTATTATCTCATAATTAAAGATAATATGGATCAAATGGAAGAATGTTGGAATTTATCTTGTACGTGGTCCATATAAAATATGCATGAGTTGGATTTTTACCAAGTCAATAGATAAATCGTAATCGCATTATCGTAATCCATGTTTATGGTCAGTGGCTTATTAGGAGTCCGTTACGATAGGGTTTGCTATCCTATCATACCCTCCAACTCTATACCTATAAAAGAGAGATGATGACTCATTATGCAAAACATCGAATAAAGAATCGGAGAGAGTCACTATCAAAACTCTCCACCATCCGATCGAGTCTTAATGGTTTGAGGTCAATGGAAGGATAAAATAAAGTAAGTATTGTTGTAATTTTCTGCATCATCTCCATCATGACGATTTACTGATTTGCAGTTGAAGGAGATAACTCGTGAATCATTGTTTTTTATTGATGCTTAATGTTGCGCTTGAAATTTCCTACATTCCATTTGCCTAGATAAGGGATTACATCACGTTGTTGACCTATCTTATGGACATATTACCATTTTAAATAAACTATCTGATAATTCAAAGATTGGTAAGAAAATCGTCTTCACACTATTTATCCACTTCCATCTAGTCTTATGTTAGCTAATTCTACGGGATAATGTTTAGGGACCACTAGGATCCTTCAATTGAAGAGATGGATTATTTGATTGGCTGTTTTGTTGAGGCATCATAGAAGTTGTTGGATAATTTCACATAGTTATCCTTAATCTCTTCAAGGAGGATGAAAATACTATGTGCGAAGTTTTAATGCCAAAGTTTTAATTGTTTTTAGTCTAACGATAATAGGCTTTTATTAAAGAACACGCGCAATTATTCTCATTGAGGAAGAAGAAAATCGTAGTCATTTAGCTATCTATATCCTTGTACATGTTAATTATAGAACATTTGTTTGAATTTTCATTTCAGTCTGGTCCTTAACGTATGTAATATACGACATTGTTTATTATTTTTCCAAGGCAAATCGGTTTAATTTTTTGTCCCTTTTTCCTAGCATTTTTCATTTGCATATTATGAAAAGAAAGAAATATGCACATTTTGACGTAAAACTCTTGCATCATGGCGGTCATGATGTTGAAATTTTCATCATATTCGTTTTAGGAATCTTGGAAAATTTGAGGAATGGGTCACGTGTATTCCTTTCATGGAAAACAAGTTCCAACGGTACCTTTCATGGGTCATCGGAAATCGATGTATTATGATCATTTTAGTAAATAATCTCCTCGAAAAGTATATTTTATCTTGTGATGTCACCTACCGACTATGAGTCTACATTGTACAATGTGTGGGATATGTTGCTCCAGAAGTGTCTCAATTCCAGATCCCTTAAGATCCCTGTGATTTAGTGGATTAAGGTCCTACCAAGATCCAATATTTGTATTTTATTTAGACTCGTTCAATTGTTGTTGTCAATCCAAAAAATATAAATGCTATGCACAATGCAGAAAAATATTTATGTGATGATATTTTCTGATTTTGAACTTTTTATAGGTTTTTTGAAAAAGCTTTGCAAATTTTTATGCATTTCTGTAGTCATTTTGCAAATTTTTATAGATTTTTTTATTTTGCAAATTTTAGTGATTTTCAGAAACAAAGCAGTTTTGGCAAATATTTATGTGCAGATATTTACATGGGAGTGCATTCGTTATTTACAAGAATTTAGATGAAGAATTTACACTAGGTATTTACAATGATTAGGTACAGAGTTTGTATAGAATTTATTTGCTTGAATAATGTAAAGGGTTCTCAAAACATTTTTCAAACACTTTGTAAACTTTATTTTGGAATATAATTTGGTAAATAATTTTTTTAAACATTTAAAAATTTTGAAAATTCACTTTGCAAAGATTTTCCAAATAATATGTATAGATTTTTCAAACTATTTTTGCAACCATTTTCCAAACCTTTTACAAATAGTTTTTCAAAATATATAATTTAAATCGTTTGCAAATAGATTTTCAAAATATTATACTTTAAAAAACATAAGTAACTTTTTATAAACAAAACATTTTTACAAAGGTTTGAACAAATGTTACAAAATATTTTCCATACAGTTTTCAACAGATCTTTCAAAGAATTTTCCAGTCACTCTACAAAACACTTTTAACCGGCTTATTATCCGTAATTACAAAGATTTCAATGTGTTTTTGAATTCTATAAATTATCCATATTATAAAAATATGCAAGTACGAGTAATGACTAAAGTATATACAACATATATATGACCCTCCTATACTTAGCTTGAGCCATGTCCTCAAAAATCAGAGAGAAAAATATAAGACATAACTTGTACTGAGTATAGAAGATCCTATACTACAATGACATAAGAATGAAAGAATGGGAGGTCAACCGCCCCCCAAAGATTAATTAATCCTCAGTATAACATATTGTATATTACATATGGGGAGGATTGAGGGTGGGAATGAATGGGTCACAACTCAGTCTCTCTCCCCCTATACTTAGTGTAAGAGAACCCTAAGTATAGACATGAATATCAACATGAGCGCAGACAAGTGAGGGGATTGATAAAAAAGAAACTGATAAAAGAAAAAAATACGTTGGGGCAATGTATGCATCACTCCCCCTATACGTAGGGATAAATATGCCTAACCATAGACAACAACTGAAGTGATGAAACAAAATAAGGAAAGAGCACTCGACTTGTCCACCTCCCCTATTGATGAATCGGCATTTCATCATCTTTATTCATTTGTTTTAGCTTAAAATCCCTTATAAAACAGTTGTATATAATACTAACTCCATATTTTTACCTACTTGCATCTGTGTGTAAATATTGTACACTTTTTACTATTTTATCCTAAAATAAATAAAGAAAGAAAGAAACAAAAAATAAATAAAAGAAAGGAAAAGAGAAAAAAGAAGACTGTATATATGTAATAGATATAAGATGACCGAACCCCGAGAGAAGGTCAAGACTTGACCTCGTCGACCAGGAATAAAGTAGGAGAGATAGGGTCCTTAATCAGAAAATCCAAAAAAATGTGTGTTGTAAATATTTGTATACTTACACTATTTTATTTGTACATAAATTGACCTCAAATTAAATAATGTTCAAAATATAAGTTGTAAATAAAAATGTTTCCTAAATAATAAAAATATTTGCAAAAAAATCATGCATGGAATAAAAGTAACCACATCTGGAAAAAGCTATTAAGTGATAACTGAAAGACTAATTCCAGCTCCATATGAAATCAAATCGAATCAAACTCACTTCCATTGTATTCTAAATTAAATTATCTTTAAAATAGCGGTGATTTCACAATTTTAGAGTTACAGTTGAAAAGTTGGTTTTCTGTGGTAGTTTGTGTAATTTTACCATTTAATTGTACATATTGTATTTGTAAATATTTATAAATATTTTTATTGACTATTTAAAATAAAAAAATTAAAAATTAAAAAAAAACTAATTTCTTTATTTAACTATGTATTTATTGTACCATATGTATATAGTATATGTATATAGTTTCTATTCTTAAATAACCACCATAAAAAATAAAAAATTAAAATTTATTATTCAATTTAATAAAGTGACGAAAATACAATAAAAATTATTTTTGTAAATAATTATAACTTTATCTCATTTCAAATTTTTTCTCGTATCTCTTATCTTCATTCAAAATTTTAAAAATTCAAACTCCATTCTTTATCTATTAACATGGCTCCCTTCCCTCATTTCAACTTGATCAATCATTGATGAGAGGAGCCTATTCTCCGAGAGCCTTTTATCGCAGAGAGGTGCATAGCCTCCGAGCCGTCCGGTGATAGTGAGTCGGCCTTCATCGAGGCGATCACGGTCTTTTCCGCTCCAAAGGTGAGATCCATTTTCTCTTTTTTTTAACATAGGTTAATCGTAGTTTTATTTCTCGCATTTCTATTTCATTGAAATTTTTTTCTCTCTAGATCTTAGAATCCATAATCAAGATTTGATCCGAATTCAATTCTGATTTTTCATCTCATTTTCTCTATCTCTCCACGTTTACGTTCTATCCTCTACGATCTCTCAACTCCGGCCACGCACGGTGGTCGACGACTCGGATTCGATTCTTCCATTTCATCGGATGCCTATTAACATCTTTTTCAAAATTTTTTATTATTTATTTAAATAAAAATAGATGATGCATCGTGTTCGAGTACTCTTCTATTTCAAAAGAAAAAATATGAAAATTAAAAATTCATATATATATAATATCTTTAACATTTGTTTTAAAGAAAAAATAAAAAAAATTCTCTGTTCTATTTTTACAAATTTAAAAAATAAAAAAAATAAAAATAATAAAAATGCCAGCAGATCGTCCGCCGCATCCGCCCATCCAGCACCGACCCCCGTGCACCATCGATCGACGCCACCTCGCCGTGGTAGCCCGTCAACCTCCGCCACCTATCACCTCCTCCAGTATCTGACTTGGAAGGACCTCCGCGCCCCTGAGCGAGTTCCTACAAACCACATCACGCGAACCCCTACCGACCTGCAGCAACCTGATCTTGATCGTTGATCACCAAACCTGCTTCCACCACCAATCGGAGTCCCACCAAACACAACCAACCTCTGCCCACACGGAGGAGAAGACCTCCAGCACTCCCACTGCCCTCCGCTCAAGCTGCGTCACCTGCACCCGCGCATCCTCAGACCGTCGATGTGCCCACCAACGGCATGCATCACTTCATCCACTGCCATCTTCACGCGTGATCTACACTCCGCCGCAGCATTGCATCAGCACCACCATCGACCGACGCTGTCTCCTGGCTTGGAGGAGAATGCAAGAAAGGAGGCGACACTCTCCTATGCGCATGTGAAGAAAGAACGAAGAGAACCCTAGAATAATAAAAAAATTGGGAAAATATCATTCCACCCACCGAAGTTTCTAAATTTGCAGAAAGGTCCCCGCTAGAGACTCAAGCACGTGCAACACATGTCGCTACCTAGGTAATTTATGATTCTCTTCCTATTTTTATTTTTTCTCATTCAATGCAAAAACTTGGAATATTTGCATTTCAATCCCCGTTTCCAAACATTAAATTTGCTTGGTCTTTTCACTGAAATAAATATTCTGATTGCTCAATAAAATCTAAAAAAAGTTGTGACATGTTCATGATGATTACCTTTTTATAGCATAGTTTTTTGTATTGCATTTTATCATAATTTGATATTATTAAAAAAATAAAAAACATAGTCATTTTCTTTGTTTGAAATTTGAAAATCATAGAAATTCGAAAATTGCTTTAAAATTCTAAAAAATAGTTAAATTTTCTTTTCCTGTGCTTTAATTTCCTGTCCAAATTCCGGGCATTAATTATTTATAATATCCAAAAAATGCAAAATACTGAAAATATTAAAAATCATAAAAAATGTAGAAAATCCAAAAAATGTGATTTCAATTAATATTTGTAGATAATTTCCTCTTGTTTTTCAGAAAAATAATTTTCAACATTTTTTATTTCATTTAGTATTTTTATATTACGAAATTTTCTCGTTTGTCATGTTTGCATTTTACCCTGTTTTTTTTTCATTTTAAAAATCCTAAAAAAATATAAAAATTCCAAAAAAATAAAAAAATTATAAAAATAAAAAATATTTTATTTGAATATTTTTAAGCTTTTTTTATATTTGAAAAACCCAAAAAATGTATTTCTTTTATGCATGAAATTATATTGAATATCATTTTTTTGAAAAAAAAATACAAAGTTAAAAACATTAAAAATTTGAAATTTAGAAAAAATAAATTGAAATAAAAAAATAAAAAAAAATAAAAATACAAAAACAAAAACAAAAACTGAGCATAGTGTACATTGAGATTTTTGTTTTCTTTTAACTGATTTTTTTCAATTAATTGAATAACCCTCGGGAATTGGAGCCTCCCTGAGTTCGATCATGTTAGCTATACATGTAAATAAGTAGCACAAATTTCTCTCTCTTCATTATTCTTGTAATTAATTATTGGCTTAAGAAGAAAAAATTTTGTTTGCTTGTTGCGAGATATTTGGGTTGCAACGACCACTGCATATTTATTTTCATCAATAATTTAAAACCTCAAAGATCTCGCTCAACAAAATGGCGCTGTTGTCGAGGTGGCACGACGAGGGTAGTTAAGTTTCTCTTTTGACCTATTATTCTTGGTTGTACATATTTGTTTATATTTTTCCACATTTATTCCATTATTCAAATTCACTGTTTTTATTTCATTTTTTCCTGCTCATATTTGATAAATGTGTTTCTTACACATTCTCTCCTTTCTTTTCCTCGCGAGGGCCCGTGCAGTGAAGGAGGCGATCCTAGGAGTGCCGAAGCACCCAAGTGAAGCGGAGGTGGCTTGATTCTTCATAGAGCCGTAGGATAGCGTGAGAGGAGGAGAAGAAGAATTGATGGAGACCAAGCAGAAAAAAGTAGACTTTTATTTACTGGAGACCAAGCAAAAAGAAGTAGACTTTTATTTACTTATTTATTTCTAGCATTTAAACTCTTGTAAAAAGGACATTCATTTGTTGCAGGGTCTGTTTCGCCAAGTGTCGGTGCACTTTGGGGGACCTCACCGATTTTGTTTTCATCGCCTTATTTTTCTTTATTTCACACGGATTTCTTGATCAACTTATTGATTACTTTAATTAATTTGCTTGAGCTAGGTAATTAATTAGGTCCAAACATCCTAAATAAGAATTTCTATACCTATAGAATAGAGCGTAATTGGACTTAGTTAAACTAAATTGGTGTTTGGCCCTTAAAAGAAGCTATTGATTAGGATGGTTCACTTGCATTTGCATATAGGTTAGTTTATTTTTCAGTATTTCAATTCTGCGCGGATCACCCTGCAAGTAGAGTGATGGGGATAAGGTACGCATCCCTAACCCCTGCATGCATCATTGTGTTTAATCGCACATTAGCATTTCCGATCTCCTTCCTTTTTTCACTCACATAAGTTAAAAAGGAAATTGGACACTCGGTAGGCGATTCATTGAAAAAATTCAAACCAAGTGATAACTACCTAAATTTTGGGCCTGCTAAAGAAAACTCGACAATGAAGTAAACATAAAGAAAAATAATTGTTTTAGGGAGAGTAACCCCCGCCTTGTGTGATTTATCTGCAGTGAGAGAGCGACCCGCACACTAGGATAGAACCACACCCGAACTCTCTTCAGTCTACTATCTTGTCATTTGTTGTTCTCTAGTGAGGACCTCACCGTGGTAGCTAGTAATCGGTTCGGGATTTCCTTAGTAGAGTGGGCAGATCAGGTAGTCGGTAAATGGTCTGTACCCATACTGTTGGGAAAAACTAGTTGTGAGTTTGGAACAGTCTCCTGGGAGCATTTGGTTCCTAACAGCTCACTTTAACTGCTCTGATGGACTGTATTCTCACCAAACTATAAAAATTGACAAGATAATTGACAAAACCTTCAAGGTCTTCACATTGCGTTGAGTTGGTGAACTAGGGGTTTCTATTGTGTTTGATTGCTTGTGTGCATACACGATCCTTCCCCGCATTTACGCCTTTTTCTTCACATCTTTTGACTTGACTATCATGCTCTCCCATATTTTCTCTTGTTTCGGAGATGGCCGACTGGAGTTATTTCAATCCAATCGTCGTGGAGCCCTTTTACCCTCCAGCTGATCCACATTCCTTATTTCCAGGAGGACTTTCCTCCTGATTTTTGTGGATATCTGCCTAACCCATTGTTTCAGGAGTTGGACTCTGATTCTCATCCACACTCATTCCACTCAACCTATCTTGGGATTTTTGAGTCACCTTTCACGATGTTCACACTTGAGACCCTGAATCAGATGATGGAGCAAATGAATTCGAGGATTATCAATCTATTTAACATAAATAAATGCCATAATGTTGTTCCACTATTTGAGGATATGGATTCACTTGAGGATAATCATGAGAGCTTGCAATCGCTCAAAATACAAAAGATGAGAAAATTTTAAAAATCCAAAAAGATTTCAGGAGATACATTTTTTATTCATTTTGTGAGGAGAGGGCACCCATGCCAAACCATGTTTCCACACAATCATTTAACACATGCCCCAACCTTGACCTCAAGGATGCCACTGTACAGACTGCTCATGGAAATCCTCGTGTATATGCTGATTGTGATCTCCTCCCTTGTATGGAGGTGGTCCAAAAATTCAAAAAATGTTGACTTAACCTGAAGTAATGTCCACCATTAATGAGATCATTAAAGCCCCACTTCACCTGGCCATGACACATTTATCTGCTCCTCAACACAAGAAGAGGAAGCGGAGGAGCAGTTCTGAGCATCACATCATTACCATGGACACTACCTAGCTATCTCCCACCGTCCACATTTTAAGAAAGGGAACATTACCACACCTCTTATGAGTTGCTCCATATATTACTATTCTTATGATAACACTCTCCTTGATGGTGGTGCTTCAATCAGTATAATACCCTTCTCCATGGTACACCTTCTTCATCTTGGGACTCTCAAGTAAACCAAGATGATAGTTCAATTTGCTGATGCATCTATGAAGAGGCCAAAGGGTATTTCAGAAAACGTTGCCATTCTTATTCAGGGTATGAACTTCAATTGTGGTTTTTTTATTGCCCATTGATACCTCCACCCCTGTGGAGCACCCTCCAATCTTCTTGGGACGACCATTCCTCACCTCTGTGAGTGTCGTTATTGATTATGGATATGCATTCGCTTCCGTTCTGATGTAGGTAGCGATATATTGATCACTACACCCACTACTGACCAGAGACCTACATCCCATGAGAGTGTGCCTGCGTTAGCAAATCCCAAGGATCTTGACCGTGATGATAATATCAGAGATTCTTGTTGTATGTTGGATGATACTGAGACCCAAGAATTCCTCTTCAAGGAGAAATAATTGGAAATCATAGACCTCAGAGTTCCCCCTTCTCATATGTGGAGATGTATTAATGACATCCGCGAGATTTACATAATAGACACCCTAGAGCGGAAGGCAAACTTTGAGACTAGACTTGACAAGCATGATTTGACTACTTCCACTGATGAGTCCATTTCTATTCACCTTAATTTAGATAAGACTGATAAGGTTAAATTTGATTCGATTGCTTTTATAAAGGAATTTAGGCCTTTTGATGAAGATGATGATCCATTAGAGGCTCACCAGGCTAGAATTGATCTTACCTTTTCTGACAATGAATTCTAGCCTTTTTACTTTGATATTTGTGAGACTTCCCAGGCAGGACATGACCACACTACTTCTACAAATCGATTTGTGCCTGCACACTCTGAGACTGCTGAGGATACATTCTTTGTCGATCCTGATCAGTTTATGTCTAATGATGACCCCAATATCAACCTACACCTTGTCAGATCCATACCTCAGCGGTCCCACAAGAAGGTTAGCTTTCGACCTTTCTGACCTTTTTACATACAATCCTCTTGTATATCATTTCGTTTCATTCTTTCCTCTTACGTTTTATCATTCACCCTTTTCGTATGTGTATATATGTTATACTTTGGATGTGCTTTATCCTAAGTATAGGGGGTGAATGATTTGTGTTGTTCATATTCGTCATGTTCATCACTCTTGTTGTTGCCTATACTTAGGGATACTCTACCCTAAGTATGAGGGGGGTGATGTTGTTCATATCTTCTTTTTTATTTTGAGTCTGTACATTCTCTTCACCGGTTTCCCCTTTTGTACAATCTTTTGTACCGAGGATTACTTGATCCTAAGTATAGGGGGGATCACCGACTTCTATTCTTTTCATCTTCTCTATGAGTCGTTGTAGCAAAGGAGTCTTTTCACTTTTCTATACTTAGCACGAGTTATGTCTTTCTTTGCCTCTCTCTGATCACTATGAGAACATAGTTTGAGCTAAGTATTGGGTGATGACTTATATATTATATATACTTTAGATATAACTCGTACTTTTATATATGTTTATTTTTGGGGATATGTATATAAATTCGTAAAATCCACGTGTGTGTGTGTATATAGACTTGATCACCTTTCAAAAAAACAAAAGACAACAAAAAACAAAAAACAACAAAAAAACCCTAAAAACAAAAAAAAACAAAAAAAAATATCCTTGTATATATTTTACTTACCCTTTTTCCTTTTAAACTAAGTCTGGAATAAAATTTAAGAATGGAGCTTAGTTGGACCTTAATCCACTTAATTTCAAGGGAACTTTATAAGAAATGGAGTTAAGACTTTTCATGTCCTAGCGACTTAATTCTTTGAGTCCATAAGACTATGTTCACATGTCATCTTGATTAGTCAAAGTAGAATATTTAGCAACACATGCATGATTCTTTCATATAGTGGCTTATCTTGGACAAGCACTGTTCGTAGCTCTTCATGGAGAAGGTAGTGAGGAGGTAGAATCTTTTGGCTTGGAGTAGCATGTGAGGGTAGTACTTTTAGGCGAAACCTCTCGTCTTCCTCCAGGGAGGGTTATGCATCTCAACCTGATCTAGTAGCATTGAGGTCTAAAGATAGTATGTTGTGGGGTTGCAATAATGCTTTAAAAGAGGGGTAGTCTACTAGCTCCAGAGGAAAAACTCCTTATGTACATGATGCACTTTGTATATATTTTAAAAAAAAAAAGAAGAAGAGAAAAAATGCAGAATCCCCAAATGTGGACAAGCCTGATTGAAAAGTAAAATGATTGCCAGAATGTATATACAAGGATAAAGAAAATAATAAGAGCTTCAAAGTCAAATTTTTGTAAGCTTGCAGCTGGATGACTTGGCTACACTGGTCATGCATCCAAGGAAAGGGAGCTACACTGGTTACCATCCATTCTTTTCTCCATCTCCTCTTCTTGAGCTTGTTCTACTAGAACATAGAAAGGAATATCCCCGCTCCTCATGGAAAGAGTTGCTAGATCGGGGGATTAGAATTCCCTTGTTGAGGGAGGTTGTTTCTTTGCTTCTTTTGAGATGGGGAGCTATATTTCACTTACACCATACAAGTAGATATTCATAGTCATAAGAATTTGTGTATGTAGACTTGTTCTAACTTGACTGTTGAGGAGACCTGAATAGGAGTTTTGTGTAACTTAGTGGCATTTAGGTTTGAAATCCATTTCCCATTAAGGTTCTGCCACACTAATAATCCAAAGGTCTGACAGAACCATTCTACAATTTTACAATGATAAGTTTAATACTCAATATTGTCCTAATTTCTTTATTTCTCCTTTCTTTTTCTTTCTTTTTCTTTTATTCACTTATTCTTTCAAATAAGTGTTTGCTAAGGGACTAGCAAAGGTAAAGCCTAAGGTGGTGATGAATCTGCATTTCATTATCTTTATTCATTTATTTTAGCTTAAAATCCCTTATAAAACACCTGTATATAATACTAACTCCATTATCTTACCAACTTGGATCTATGTGTAAATATTGTACACTTATTACTATTTTAACCTAAAATAAATAAGGGATTTTTACCAGGTAGACCCTATAAAATTTTTAAATTACATTTATGACCTTTTGCAAAACGTAATTTCCCCATAGACCTTTTAAATTACCCCAAGAACCCCACGGGCTTCAAATAGATTACCTGGAGGGTTCATGAGGTAAGAGTTGGCAAGTTTACAGGGTTGAGAGGGTGAATTAGGTTGTTTCAAAGGTCGTGGAGGCAATAGGCAAAGTTTATGGGGTCTGTCAAGTAAAATCCCCAATAAATAAATGAAGAAAGAAAGGAAAAATAAAGAAAAGAAAAGAGAAGAGAAGAAAAAAAGAAGACTGAATATATGTAATAGATATTGGCTAACCGAACACCGAGAGAAGGTCAAGTTGCATAGGAATAAAGTAGAGGGAGATAGGGTCCTTAATCAGGAAATCCAAAAAAATGTGTGTTGTAAATATTTATATACTTACACTATTTTATTTTTACATAAATTTACCTCAAATTAAATAATGTTCAAAACAAAAGTTGTAAATAAAAATGTTTCCTCAATAAAAAAATGTTATAAAATAAATTCATGTACATATTAAAAGTAACCATATCTAGAAAAAGCTATTAAGTGATAATTGAAAGACCAATTTCGACTTCATATGAAATCAAATCGAACCATACTCAATTTTATTGTATTCTAAATTAAATTATCTTTAAAATGGCCGTGATTTCATAAGTTTTGGATTTATAGTTGAAAAGTCGGTTTTCTGGGTGGTTTATGCAATTTTACCATTTATTTGTACATATTGTATTTGTAAATATTTGTAAATATTTTAATAATTTTTTTAAATAAAAATAAAAAATAAAATTTTAAACCATAAAACTAATTTCCTATTTTAACTATGTATATAATGAACCATATTTATATAGTATATGTATATATTTGTTATTCTTGAATAACAACCATAAAATAATATAACATTTATTATTCAATTTAAGGAAGTTATGAAAATCCAAAAAAAAACAAATTTTTTATAATTTGAACTTTATCTCATTTCACATTTTTCTCTTATCTCTTACCTTCATTCAATATATTAGAAATTCAAACTCCATTCTTTATCTATTAATATGGATCCCTCTCCCTCATTTGAATTTGATCAATCTTTGGTGAGAGGAGCCTATTCTCTGAGAGCCATCTTATCGTAGAGAGGTTCCTAGCCTCTGAGCCATCCGGTGATAGAGAGTTGCCCTTCATCGAGGCGATCATAGTATTTTCCGCTCCTAAGGTGAGATCCATTTTCTCTTATTTTTAACCAAGGTTTCATTGTCATTTTTTTCTCTCTAGAACATAGAATCCATCATCAAAATTTGATCTGAATTTAACTCCAAATTTTCATCTCATTTTCTTGATCTCTCTACGTTCACGTTCTATCCTTCACGATTTCTCAACTTCGGCCATGCACGGTGGCCGGAGACTCGAATTCGATTCTTCCATTTCCTTGGATCCTCATTCACATATTTTTCAATTTTTTTATTTGTTTAAAAAGAAGAGATGATGCATCGTGTTTGAGTCCTATTCTTTTTCAAAAGAAAAAAATTAAAAATAAAAAAAATCATATATATATATTCTCTTTAACATTTGTTTTGCAGGAAATAAAAAAGAAAAAAAAAGTTTTTTCTCTGATTTGTTTTTTCAAAAATAAAAAAATTTAAAAAAATTAAAAATTAAAAAAGCCAGCGGATCGTCTGTCGCATCCTCCCACCTAGCACCGACTATCGCGTACCATCGATCGTTGCCGCCTTACTGTGGAAGCCCATCAACCTTGGCCGCCTATCGGCTCCTTCAGTAGCCGATTGAAGGATCTTCACACCCCTACGTGAGTTCCTCCATACCACATCGTGTGAACCCCCGTTGGAACCTCAAGTACGTGTAACGCACGCCACCACTAGGTAATTTGTGATTCCTGTCCTATTATTATTTTCTACTATCATTCAATGCAAAAACTTGGAATATTTACATTTCAGTCCATGTTTCCATACTTTAAATTTGCTTGGTCTTTTCACTGAAAAAAATATTCTGATTTCTCAATAAATTCTGAAAAAAATTGTGACATGTTTTTAATGATTGCTTTTTCATAGCACAATTTTTTGTAATGCATTTTATCATCATTTGATATTATTAAAAAATAAAAAACATAATCATTTTCTCTGTACGAAATTAGAAAAATCATATAAATTTAAAAATTTCTTAAAAAATCCAAAAAAATTAGATTAATTTTCTTTTCATTTGTTTGAATCGTATGTCTAAATTTCACGCATTAATTATTTATAAAACCAAAAAAATGCAAAATACTAAAAATCTTATAAAAATCATAAAAAAATTGTAGAAAAATAAAAAAAATGTGATTTTAGTTCTTCTTTGTAGATAATTTCCTCTAGTTTTTTTAAAAATTTATTTCCCCCATTTTTGATTTCATTTAGTATTTTTTAATTACGAAATAGTCCTGTTTGATCACTATTTGAATTTCCCCTATTTTTATTCATTTTAAAATTCATAAAAATCCAAAAAATCTGAAAAATGACCAAATAATAGTAAAAAAATCAGAAAACACAGAAATCTTTTATTTTAACATTTTTTAGAGTTTTATTATAATTGAAAAATCCAAAAAATTGTATTTCTTTTGTGCATGAAACTATCTTAGAAATCATATTTATTGAAAATTACAAAATTTGCAAAATTAAAATCATTAAAATTTTGAAAATCAAAAAATAGAAAAATAGAAATAAAAAAATTAAAAATTAAAAAGTTAAAATAAAAATAAGAACCATCCGTAGTGTACATTGAGAATTTTGTTTTCTTTTAATTGATTTTTTCTATTAATTGAATAACCCTCGAGAATTGTAGCCTCCCTGAGTTCGATCCTGTTAGCTATATAGGTAAATAAGTAGCAACAATTTCTCTTGATTCATTATTCTTGTAGTTAATTATTGTCTTGATAAGAAAAAAAATTGTTTGTTTGTTGCGTGATATTTTGGTTGCAACGACCACTGCGCATTTATTATCATCAATAATTTAAAACTCGAACATATCACTCAACACCTATACTTAGGGCAAAGTACGTCCTTAGAAAGGAAATTACATGTATCGAGGTGGATGAGTGAAACAATTAGAAGGAATGAACTAAACTAATGTGAATATACGAGGAGGTGATTATACAATGATCAAGAAGGTAGAAAGTTTACCCTCTTACGCAATCGCTGAGGGATGGATCTCAAATGGTGCAAGTAGATATTAGGGTCATCAACTGACTCAAACTGATCTAGATCGCCATGGTATAGATCTTTGTATTCTCAAAGTCAAAAGGCACGAACTTGTAGGTAGAAGTAGTGTGGTCAGGTTGGGCCTATGAAGTCTCATATATCTCAAAATGAAAAGGCACAAACTCATCAGTGGAAGTAGTGATGTCATGTCCAGTATGGGAAGTCTCTACTAGGTCTGCCTTCCACATTAATGTTTCTATGGTGTTAGTGTTGTGGTAGTCATCAACATATCACCACTCACAGGAAGATGGAAATCTGAGGTCTATTCTTTCCGAATCTTCCTCACAAAAGAGGAATAATCAGTTCTCAGTATCTTGCATGATAAAGCAAACCTTTCTAATATTAGCAGATGGGTCATAGTCCTCGGGGTCAGCTGGCATGGGTACACTCTCATCAGATGTGGGTCTCTGATCTATGGTTGGTGCAGTCACCAAGACACTCTCGTCATCATAACGAAAGCATACCTCTCCAAATCCATAATCAATAACGACACTCACAGTGATGAGAAAGGGTTGTCGTAGGATTATTGGAGTGCGATCCACGGGGGTGGTGGTCTCCTTGGGCAATACAACAAAATCAATTGTGAAGCTCATACCCTAGATTTGAATGACAATGTTCTCAAGAATACCCCTCGGTCTCTTTATTGATCCATCAATAAATTGACAAATCATCATGATTTTCTTGAGAGGCCTAAGATGAAGAGACTGTACCAAAGAGAAGAGTATCATGTAAATAGGTGCAATACCATCAAGGAGAGTATGATCACATATGTGGTCAGTAATGGTGCATCTAAGGAGGGATGTACTGGTATCCCCTTTCCTATAGAGTGAACAGTGGGTGATGGCATGTGCAGTGTCAAAGGTGAGAAGGTGTTGCTCTGTTCTATGTCATTGCTTTCCCTATTTGAATGTGTGCACATACAATTGGTTCGTGGCCCTTTGAAGTGGGGCTTCAATAATATCCTGAATAGCCGTCGCCACCTCGGTATAGGTCAACATTTTTTTAAGATATTCTATCTCTTCATTACAATGGAAGAGATCAGAATAATCATCTACACAAGGATGATTGAAACAATATGTACAGTGTCCTCATGAGGACAAGGGTGGGAATTGTGGTGGATGTAGATGTGGGCATAGGATGTGGCATGGGTCCCTCGCCTCACAAATTGACCAGTCTGGGTATCTCCCTTTATTATATTTTTGTTTTTTATAATTTCTCATTTTTTGTATTTTGGGCTATTGCAATCTCTCATAGGTGTCCCCTAGTGAATCCATGGCATAGGAAGGTGACGCATCCGTATGGCTTTTATTATACTAGTGAGGTCATCTATCCTCGTCTTCAATTTATCCATTACCATGGTCATTTACTCAAGAGTGGTGTCCATGAGAGGTGACTCCAAAAACTCAGTCTCAGGTGGATGAGATGGTGGGAAATATGATGGTGGTGATGGGTAAAAATCAAAATTCGATGCTTGAAACTGTGGATGAGGTGAATAGGTACAGAAAGGAAAATCAGGATCAAAGTCCTCCCATAACCATGCCTGACTTGTCATTAAGAAATGAAGAATGTTGACGGTAGTGAACCGCGAAGAGAGACTCGGTTAATCAAATAAAAATCGATAAAAATAGAAAGAGAGAGAGAAAGAGAAGTGAATAGAAGTGATCCTTTCTCCTATTCTTATCTGCACTAATTATTAACTAGGTAAGTGTCCCTAGGTCCAACTCGAGGAAGAAGAATAGCAATACTTCAATTTATGAGAGAAAAGAATATTTTTGTGACTTTTAATGTCTTCTCGAAGAAAAGGAGAAACTCTTTTTTATCGATTTTAACTTTTGTGATTTTTTTTATTTCTATCTTTTCCAATTTCTATTTCATTTTCAAAGGGTTTTTTTTCAAAAGGAGAAATACAATATAGTATAATATGGTAAAAATATGTAGAGTGATACTATATAGTAGATCCACGAAGAGCTCGAGCAACATGCTCGAGAAAGTACTCAAAAAGAAATAAAGATAGTCGTAAATCGAAGAATTAAATCTTGATGAAATAGCAATAAAAATCCTCTAAAATTGACTCAAAATAAATCTTGGTAGTTGTGTAACTACCTCAAGAAAATTGTAACAAAATAATGTCAATAAGGTGTCCAAATGAGGTTCACAGTTAATGGGTATAACTGTAAAGAAAAGAAATAAAACGCTATGTAGTTTGGTCCCTGGTCAAGGATGAAAATGGAAAGAAAACAAAGTAGTCTTGCAAGTAGGTCCCTGCATAGGGACCTATTTGCAAAACTCAAAAACTTTTGCTACACGCGGAAATAGCTGAACTATAGGGGCGTGGTTGTCAATTTTCCACCGTTTCACTTTTAACAACCAAGATTAGCTAATATCCATGCGATCCAGGTTGTCAGATGAATCTGATCAACTGCACCTGCTACGCGCATGTTCTACTGGTGTTCTTCCCCAAATCAAGGGTCGTTAGTGACATTGCAACTCGATTCGATGTCGATTGATGGTTTTTCGATAGAGGTAGGGCTGGAGAGGAAGCACCTCTCCCTCTCGAGCTCAACTACTACGTGAAGGAAGGTGGAAAAGGTCTGGAGAAGGATAATTAGGGCTCGTGGCTAACAACTTTCAGAGTTCCGCCATGGCCATAGTTTTGAAGCTCAATCCAGTAAATTGGAGACGAAGTTTGGTGAAATCAGAGGCTTTGCTCGGATGCACCGGCAAGAATGAAATATAGACTCGATTCTCAAAGAATCAATTGAAATTTAGTATCAAAAGAATACATGTAACACAGAACGCTATAAAAGTGTGATATTGAAGCTCAAATTGATGGGATTCAAGGGGGCTTTTGTATCATTTCAGAGTAGAGTTTAGCAATGCTGCTTATCTACATCATTAATGGTCCTGATTCGACTCGAGAATCGATGAAAATCAAGTCGGGACGAGAGGAGATTCACCTAAGAATGGTTGAGGTACATGACCTCAAATCGTCGATTGACGACCGATACTCACTGGAGCTCAACTTCGCAATGGCGGCGATGGAAGGCGAACATATGCCTTGGAATACTCCACTGAAGAGTCCTCTTACACGCGGAGGGGAGACCAGGCCCTGTTACGGCTGGAGGTGGTTGCGCACAATGGACAAAGAAGGGTGGTCGGCCAGTTTTTTCCAGGTAAAGGAAGAGTTATTTGCAAATGGTGAACTTAGGATAAACAAATTGGACGATAGGATGGAGTTAGATAGTGATCAAATGATGGTAATGTGAGAGGGTTGACAGATTTGTAGAATGGAAGGTTTCGATCGAGTTTTATATGAAGAATGGTGGTGGGAAAATTAGGAGAAGTAGAGGCATCGGAACAGACTCCAACTGATCAGTTCTTGAGGAAGACAACCCAGGTGTTGACACATGTCAGCTCCAGGTAGGTCACAAAAGTAATTAACTTATAAAATAGTTAATAAATAGTAAATAACATTATTTAATTTAGGTAAAAAAAGAACATGTAAATAATTAAATATATTGTTTTATTATGTAATTTATTTTTATAAATAATAATAATTTAATGAAATATAAAAAATAATATTTAAAAATAGGTATATAGTATACTTATTAAGTACGATTTTGTTTTTTAATTTCATAAAGTAATAAATAACATAACATTTTATATTTTATTAATTACTAACATAATAAATAGAGTATATGCGAATTTTTCCTTATTTTAATTAATTAATTTCAATTTTTGTAAATACATGTATATACTAAACATGTCAAATTCATCTATAAATTAGGGTATTTGATTAATTTAAAATATTAAATTATGTAAAAAAAATTTGAAATGAATCATAGTCAATATACAAGATAAGAAAATAAATAAAAATCACAAAATCATTAAAACTATAAATTATCTGTTTTAGGGAAAATAAATTGCCTAGAAACCTCATTGTCAAGATGTCCCAAAATTGACTCTTTGCAAACAGAGTCTGATTTTAGTGAAATAACCTTCATTATTTAAATAATATAATTTTATGAACGTTAAAAGTGAGTAGAGTGAAATTGGAGTTCGTATGCGAAAGTTGTGATGTTCGGAAGTTGAGAAATTGATAATTTAAAAGTTAGATTTCTTGACATATATATAAGATTATATTTATATCTTATTTTTATATTTTTCTACATATTTTTAGCAATAATTAGGAAAAGAGTTTGTTGAAAAATATTTATAAATGAATTAATTAAAAATATTCTCGAGGATTAGGTTATATAAATATATCCTTCAGCTATATTTATATTGTAGAAGTGAAATTTACATGTTTTTTATTCTTTTTGTTTATTCCTTCTTTTTGTTTTCTTTATTTGTATTGTTTTATTTATTTACATGTTTGTGATGCATAAAAGTGCATTTTTATCATTGAATGAGGTTTTGGTAAATAAAGAGATTTAGTGCATATTTACATGTATTTGTTAAGGGTTTTAAGACAAAATGCGGAGGGAATGTTAATGAATAATGGATTCATTAACCCTATATACTTAAACTTTTCTAGTCCCTTAGTAAACATTTATTTGAAAATAAGAGAAAAAGAAAGAAGCATTTTGTAAGAGCCTTGGTCGGGCCTAAAACAGGAATTTTGTCAGAGCCTTAAATAGGATTAGGATTTTCGTCTAAACAGTCCCCAAGTTCCACAAATCCTTATTTCGGTTCACCTCAAAAGCCAACTCAGATCCACTCATCCATATCGCTAATTCTATCAACCTTGAATTCAATCTGTACTGTTTGTGAATTGTGTTAGCTCTTCTGGCTTTAAGAAGCGAAGAAACCACCCATCCCAATAATACACTCCCATTGGTTTCTCCTCCAGCTACTTTTCCCTCAAAGATGGGGTATTCCCTTCTAAGGTCAGTGTGTGTTGTGTCCACAATTGAATAGAGAGCGAATGAGAAAAATGATAAAGTACTGGAGTGTGACCAATATAGTCGCATCTCCTTGTGAAGCCCAGCCAATGTAGTTAAGTCTCCACTAAGATGTGCATGAGTTTTAGTAGAAGCTTGGACCATTGTGGTCATATTTGGTATTTGGTGGCTTCTTCTTTGGATTGGCTTTGTAATGTTTCTTGCACTGCATCAATCTTTTTGTGCCTTGATGGATATATCATCTTTTCATTCCGTCCATTTTTTGAGGTCTTAGAAAAACTATGCCATCAGATCCTTCCCTCATTCGAAGCATTATTTCAACCCCACAACTCCCATCTTTTGACATCCGTGCCACTAAACAAGGATGAAAATGCACCACCAAAATGATTGCCCTTCGCAACCCCATGCAAGCCGAGCTAAGTACAAAGTGCATGTGCCTAAAATTGGTTCACTGATGAAGAGTTAAACATTTGACACCAAGCTTTCTACTTAGGCAAGTCTAAGTTGAATTCCAAAACATTGTCTCACGGAACTCACAGACGTAAGTCAATGATGAAGAGTCTAAATTCTCGTTCCTAACTAGGCTCCTTACAATCAAATCTAATGGCAATAATAAAACTCCGTCCTTTTGACTATTCCTAATATTTAGCTCTAGAAATCAAACTTATTCTGACAAATGCTAATGCAAATGAAACATATTGTTGGGAAGTATATTTTCCAAATTTTATTCATTTTTATGGATTTTGAGGATTTTGTATTTTTTTATAAATTTTAGGGCATTGGATTTTCTAATTTTTATAAATAAGCACTTGTACAAGAGTTTTACTGGATAAATTACCCATATTTTATTTGGATTAAATAAGTAATGTATTTTACAAAGTTTTTGTACAAAGAATTTTGCAAGGATTAAATGATTTTTACACATATTTTAGTAAAAAATATTTTAAAAAGTTTTATACTTATTTTAAATACATATTTGAAATTATGAATTTTAAATAAGGATTTTACACATAGTTTACTTGTTTAATAGAATTTTATAAATAATAAATAAATACATAAATGGATTTTAAATTACCCCTTACCCACTTTTATGGATTTTATAGATATATAAAATACATAATAGTACAAGTTATGGACACAAGTATATATACAATATATACACACCCACTATACTTAGCTTACGTTTTGTCCTCACAGTGTCAATAGAGAAAAAGGAGGACTTAACTCATGCTAAAAAAGTGGGTGAAATGAATAAAAGAATATAAAGTCAGTCAACCCTCCTATACTTACGATCAGGTCATCGTAAGTATAGTAGAAGACAAAAATAAGGTGACAGAGGAAATGAAATATACAAACGAAGGAATAAAAAAAGAACAAAAAATGAAATCAACGAAATCAATCGGTCCCTTGGTACTAGGAGAAGGCATCCTAAATATAGAAAAGAATGCGGCCAAAAATTCGGGACCAATGATTAGTGTAAAATGAAATGGAAACAAGAGAAAAGTAAAAAGAAGAAAATCCAAAAGCACAAATTAACGGGCAATCGGTCCCCCCTATACTTACGACCGGGTATCCTAAGCATATAAGAGGAGCCAAAACTGGGGACGATTGTGGACTATGAAGAATATACAAGTGGTATACACTAGAAAATCGAAAGGCTCACAAGTCTCTGTACATGATGAAATGAAGTGGAAAAGTAGTCATGTATCACGTACAAAGTAGATCACCTCAACCTAGGTCGTACTGAATCACCTAATGTATTCACGTGTAGTGATCCCTGGTTGAACAAGTAGAGCTTCCCTTGTAAGCGAACTCTTTACATGGCATAGGTCTCTCTACTGAAATTCACGTCTCTGGAGTCCGACTAAAGAAGGTGTCTATATGTGTATCCATCACACCATACAACTCTCTATGCTGAATAGACTGGATGATATGTGAAATATAATATGATGACTCTCGTGCTAGAATATGTATACTCCTAATCTGCGACATTGAGATGTCTACTGCAAATAATTGCTTATGTGCATCTGATGTAAACTTTGTGTCTGCATGCAAACAATCATCTGAAGAATTAGGTACCATGTCATCTACCCTATCCTCATGCAATATATCATGGGTATCAAAGTAAATGCTCTCAAGATCAAGAAACTATGTATCAACTATGTGCTGGAAATCGTCTGCAAGATGTAATAGGCGGGTAATTGGATCTACCCCACTCATGTTTAGTCCCACATGGATGAGCGGTGGGACTCCGGACTGTCTGAGAGGCTATATAAGGGGCCCCTCACCCCTTGTACTCATTGAGAAATTCAATAGAATATCCGTCCCTTTGAGGGCTTCTCCTGTGGTTTCATCCCGCTCCTTAGGGAGTAGGGTTCCACGTAAATCTTCGTGTTCTTGATGTTTATCTTTCTTATTTTATCGATTTCGCTTCCGCTTCTCAGATTTCAACATGTTATCAGAGCGGGTTCGATTCTCGAGGATTTTGTGTTCTTTATTTGTTCGAGATTTGACTGTAATGATTTGTTCTTGAATATTTGTATTTGAAGATCAATAGTCTGCTGTTCAAGTTCCAGATTTCATCTGGAAATGTTCTACAACACCGATTGACGCAAGCATCTCCTCTTGCAACTAGCAGTTATTCCCTGTTGCAAGGTCTGTCGTTCAAGGTGTTTGTTCTTGCGATTCTTGCCGCATGACGAGCCTCTGTGCAAGAACAGGAGCAACCACGATGGACTTATCAATCTTGGAAAGCAACGGATGTGACTCGAAGAGATGAGCTTCCCGTGATCTCGCTTCACAATGGGACTCATCTCCTATCCTCTTTCTCACGCCTGTTTGAGCGCATCCTAGCGGAGCTAGGGCTCCATCTACGCTCCTACCACCATCATCTCCGCCCATTATTCTGCTCACCCTTCCCCTTTCTCCACAACCTTCTCCGCTCCAACCCTCTACTTCTCATGTTTCACCGGAGAAGAAGGCCTTGGCCACCACCTCCCGTCACCTCCATGGCCTCCACGTGTCCTCAGAAGTAAATGACAATACTGATTTGGGACTGCTACATCCTCACACAATCTCAATGTGTATCTCTCTACTGCTTGTGCGGAATGATACTCTCCCAGCATCATAATCAAAGAGTGCCCTCGCTGTCTACAAGAAGGGACTCCCAAGAATGATTGGAGCAAGGTGTATTTGCCTAGGGCAACCATATCAAGGATAGTAAAGTCCACTGGAAACTTCAAGCCCTCAAAGTTCACGATAATGTTCCTCAACAAATCTCTACGTCTCTTTACAGGTCGATCTACAAATTGAAGTATCGCTCGTAATTTGTAAAAGGACATAGCTTGAGCTTATCAGGCAAAGACTTTGGGAGCAAATTAATTGAGGAACCATTATCTAAGAGAGTACGATGGAATGTGGCATTTGCAATCTGACATGTGACATAGTGAGCTCCAGAATCTCTCTTCATCTTAGGTACCTTATTCTTAATCGCACATGAAGTTGCCTTGTCAATACATATTTCTCAACTCATGATCTCCTTAACCTACGTCTTGTGCATTTGCTCCTCAATTGATTCTTGAGAATGATCCAATTCATAGTGCAGTGGAATCTTAAGAAAATGTGATCTTTCAATAAACGATCAGTTTCTGGAGTGACAACATTCTTTTTCGATTTTTTCTATCCTTTTCCATACAAAGCATCGGGAAAAGGAACAATCTCAAGAATGACAAAATTCTTTCTATTCACATCAAAAGTAGAATCAACGTGTACATCAAGAGTCTCAGAAGTATGTATAAAACACTCTAAAATGGGCGAAAAAAATTTTGCATCGGGAGTATGTAAATGGACTGGCGTGGTATCATCGTCTAACTCGCCTTTGTCCATGTCTACTATCTTTTCATAGCTCCACTCTCTCTTATTATCATGATAATGGACATCGTGGTGGTCCTCATCATCATAGTGGTCCTTCTCCTCAACATTAGAATGTGTATCAACATGGATCGACTCTCGCTCCTCATCATGTGCCCTCTCCTCCTCTCGATCAGGTGCTTGTGGTGATCTACAACTCCTGAGATGAAAGAAGTTAGATAAAAAAAATTAAGAAAAGAGATCGTACCTGTGGTGGTGTCTACCTGATCTGTGTGCCTCCTCTTGTTATTCGAATTCATTTGAGGCTGGGCTGGGAGAGTGGTCTTGGGCACTGTTAACTCATCCAACGATGGTTAACCCGCTCCATCTCTGTCCTATGTGTGGTCTGCAACATGCTCGACATGTACATGATCAATTTCAGTGCCAGTGCCTATGAATACATCTCCGATACAATGTAGTGTCCCTGGCTGTCTCTCTCCTGTCTCGGAGTGTGTTGCTGCATTGTAAGGCTGAGGAGATCTCTGTGGTGTAAAGGAAGATTGTTGCTGCTACAGGTATTGATATGGCTGTGAATGTATAGCAGGAAACTGATGTGAATGTGGTCTCTGATATGCATGCTGGTGAAACTGTTGCTACTTGTATTGCTGGCAGGGTTGAAAATGTGGACGTCCATGCTGCGGATGACTATAGTGCTATTGTTGTTGGTGTATGCTCTAAGGAAGAAAGTGCGATGAAGGTTGAACATGAGCATACCATATCCCATTGATCTCAAGATTAACATGAGAATCAACATCAACATCTCCAGGTCTAGAGATCAAATGCAGGTTGGTATTGGACGGGTCCTCATGCCAATCAATATGTGGAGGCTCAGTAAATTATATCGTCTCACTCAGAACAAACTGTATTTGACAGGTGGGAGGAGCGAGTAAGATCTCTGAATAGGACGAGAAGTGAAAGAAGGAGTGTGAAACTGTTGGTACTGAAGGTGCAACTCGATCGCCTTCTTCGTCAGATCTCTTAACTGTTGACGATGCCATGAGAGTTACTCCAATTCTCACAACAACTACAATTCTTGGACTTGCTTCTAAATCACGTCGACTAATGTATGCCTCTCACTAATAAATCCCATGTGAGATAATGAATCAGACTCATAAACATGTTCCAACTTCTGATGCTTTCGGTGGTGTGGTGGATGTGTGCCCTTCAGGAATGCCCGAGTGGAATCGATAATGCGTAAATTCTTTCCCATCCCCTCAAAAATAGACCAAACTGACTCGGCATCCCTATTAAGATAACTGTCATCACATGCGGTGCTCACTAGACCCTAGATATCTGGTTGGAGTCTCTAAAATAATTTTGCACAAGCACCTTCAATGGTATCTCGTGATGAGGGCATTTCTTTATCAAATCCTTTAATCGATCCCATGCCTCAAGGAATGATTCATGTGGTAGCAGTGTGAATTTGGATATCTAACTCCTCATCATTTTCTTACATCCCAGAGGAATATGTTTACGTAAGAATGTGGACTTCATATCATCCCATGTATAAATCTCCCTCCTCAAGTGACTCAACCAGTAGAGCGCCTTATCTGCTAAGGCGAAGGGGAAGGCCTTGAGGCGTATGGCCTCTGTGTAACTCCTGGATAGCTAGCCTTACACAAATCATCTTGAACTATTATAAAATGTTAAACAACTCAGTTTTAGTGTTCCCAAAGTATATAGGATGCAATGAAATGAAGGACAATCTCAACTCATATGACCCTTGATTTGGTGGTAACCGAATCCAATGGTGTAGCGTCCTATCTCTCGGGTCATACTCATCTCTCAAAGTAGAGGGAACCATGGCAGTTGGTGGTGGGTTCCCAGCTCGTACTCTCAGTGCAATGATCTCATTTAAGCTCGTCCTGGACTCTAAACTAATCTCTGATCTGTAAACTCATTTTTTATAGTGTATCTGGAATCCCCTTAGTAATATCTGAAGCTGGATCATGTCTACTGTTTAGACATCTCCCATCAGTCTGTCTATCCTCAACAACTATGTCCTCAACTAATCAAGTCCCTCTAGCCATGGTCTTCGAATCCTATAGGAAGTAAAAAGTCTTATAAGAACTCTGTGAAGAAAATGCACGAGAAATTGGTGAAAACATGAGGCGAGGGTCTACCTCAACTAAAGGGCTGGGAGGCGAGGAATTCTGGGTCTGACTCTCCTCATGACTTAGTGGGACTTGGGAAGAGGGTCATCCCGACTCTGTGAAGATATATGATGGACAGTGGATCGACAAAAACTAATGGTGTTTGAGCACAAAATTTTTCTAGTCATCATCTTTGATGCCAAATGGAAGCACCGGAGAGAATATGATGTTATGTCAAGAACACAAGTATGAAGTCATATAAGATGTAGAATAATGCACACCTTGCATACAAATACAATGCAAACACCAGATTCACTAACTACACACGGCGGAGACCATAAGAGTTCGGTCTTTTATCTTTTCAATTTTAATATGGTTATCAATCGGTTCTATTAAGAAAATCATAGATTGTGTCGCCTCGTCGCCCAACGTACACACTCACAACCCTCAAAATAGTGGTACCATCTGCCCGAGCTGTCGAGTTAAATTAGGCCTAAAAAGTGATTACAGTTGCAACCACGCACTAAAAAGTGACACACAGGTACTTAAGACACAAGTTCATGGATTTTAGTCTCTAATCCTTAAGTTTGCATCCTTTCCCACTTTCTGGAGTTGTACCTAAATACAATGAGGGGTTTACTCTCCCAATACAAATTTACGCCGAAGTACTTTTTATTTTTGTCAAGTTTTTATAATAGAAAAATATTTTTTTGAGGATTTTCACTTCTTTGGATATTTTCAAAAATTTATAACAGGATGTCAGTTCTTTTTTAGTTTTCAGAATGTGTCTCACAGGGGGAGAATCATGGAATGCAGTGGAAAACGATGATGCATGCAGAGATAGAAATCATACCTTGCACCGTCAGTCTACATGCAATTTGCACAGAAATGGTAAACCTAGGCCAATGCATGCTAAAGCGATGAAAACCTAATCTTAAACCAACAACTATAGCATAAAAATGAATTAAATTTTCAAATCATTGAATTACGCCTAAGTGTGGATTAGGGAGATAGGATTTACTTATATTTGTCTATTCAAACACGCATGCAACCCTAAGAGCCACGAAGTTGCATGAAACAAAGAAAATCGGTAAAAACCAAAACCCGTAGTGAGGTCCCCTAAGAGCACCAGTACTAGGAAAAATAGACCCAAAAAAGTTGTGTAAAGTCCAATCTACAAGTTGGGATCTCCTTAGTTGACCCCTTCTACAAAAATCAAAATGGACAAGTGCCCCTTCCTTTCTTACAAAACAGAAAACGGCAGCCCCCTCTCTCAAAAGAAATTAGAAAATTATATAGGAAAATGTTATGCAGGTTTCTCTCGTTGCCTCTCAAATCAGATCGTAAAGAAGCTGGTATCTACGCTCCTAACGAAGTCGGTTTCCTATGAAACCGAGTAGTTTTGCAGTCCCTGTAAAAATCATTAGCAAACATAAATTTTTTTTGAGAAAACCGTAAAAACCAAGAAAATGAAGGAAAAAAATCAAGAAAGTTGATAAAACTTGAAAAAACCTTAATAGAATTGCGAAAATCTAAAAACAAGAAAACCGAGAAATCACGAGAAAGCCCTAAAAAATGAAATCATGGAAAATAAAGAAAACTCGAGAAAACCCAGAAAAAACAAGAAGAAAGAAAAATCACAAAAATATAATAAAAAATCAAAGTATGGCTAACGCTTCCCCGGCAATAGCGACATTTTGATAACCAAGCCTGACTTGCGGTTAAGAAATGAACTATGTAGGTTTTAGTGAAGCACAAAAAGAGACTCGGTTAATCTAATAAAAATTGATAAAATAGAAGAGAGAGAGAGAGAAGTGAATAGAAGTGATCCTCTCTCCTATTTTCATCTACTCTAATTTTTAACTAGGTAAGTGTCCCTGCACCGAACTCAAGGAAGAAGAATAGCAATATTTAGATTTTTGAGGGAAAATAATGATTTTGTGATTTTTAATCTCTTCTCGAAGAAAAGAATAATTTATATTTTTGAGGGAAAAGGATAATTTTGTGATTTTTAATCTCTTCTCGAAGAAAAGGAGAAACTCTTTTTATCAGTTTTAACTTTTGTGATTTTTACTTTATTTTTATCTCCAAGTTTTATTTCATTTTCAAAGGGACTTTTATAAACAATGGAGATACACAATATAGTATAATGTTGTAAAAAAGTGGAGTGATACTATATAGTAGATCCGTGAATAGCTCGAGCAACAGGCTCGAGAAACTAATGAAAAAGAAATCAAGATGGAGTAACAAATCAAAGAATTAAATCTTGATGAAATCACAATAAAAATCCTCAAAAATCAACTCGAAAAAATTCTAGGTAGTTGTGTGACTACTTCAAGAAAAGCGTGTGAAAATAATGTCAATAAGTTATCCAACTGAGGTTCACAGTTCAGGGGTATAACTGTAAAGAAGAGAAATAAAAAGCTACGCAGTTTGGCCCTTGACCGGGAACGAAAATGCCTAGAAAATAATGTAGTCTTGCAATTAGGACCCTACATGGGGACCTATTTGAAAAAGTAAAAAAATATTCTCCCCGTGGAAATAGACGAACTGCATGGGTGTGGTTGTAAATTTTCAACTTTTTCACTGTTAACGGATATGATTAGATAATCTCCATGCGATCTAGGTCGTCGGATGAATCTGATCAACAATACCTACTACGCGGGTGTTCTACTGGTGTTCCCCCTAATAAAGGGTCGGTGGCAGCACTACAACTCGATTCGACGTCTAACGATGGTTTCCCGACAGATGTAGGGGCAAAGAGGAAGCTCATCTCCATCTTGAGCTCACCTATTACGTGAAGGAAGGCGAAAAAGGTCAGAAGAAACAACTTTGGGAGTTCCGCCATGGCCGAAGTTTTGAAACTCGATTCTGTAAATTGGAGACGAAGTTTGATAAAATTAGAGGCATGGATTAGCCTCCCATCTCAGATGGACCTGCAAGAAGGTAATATATGATTTATTCTCAGAGAATCAGTCGAAATTTGGGATAAAAAACACATGCAACATGGAATGATATAAAATTTAGATATTATAGCTCAAAATGATGGGATTGGAGGGGGCTTTTGTGATCGATATGAGAGTAGTGTTTTGATGCTTATATACATGATTAAAGCCCTCATTCAACTTGAGAATTGATGAAAATTAAGTAGGTATGAAGGGATATTCACCTTGGAATGGTTGAGGTGTATGACCTCACGTCGTTGCTCGACGACCAATACTCGTTGGAGCTCAACATCGTAATGGCGGCGATGTAAGGTGAATGGATGCATTAGAACCCTCCATCGACGAGTCCTCTTCCACGTGGAGTGGCAAACAAGCCTTGTCACTGTCGGAGGTGGTTACGCATAGTGTAGAAGGAATGGAGGTCGGCCATTTATTTGGTAATGGAAGAGTTATTTGGAAATGCCGAACTTTGGATCAATAAAAAGGACGATTGGATGGAGTTAGGTAGTGATCCAATGGTGGGCGTGTGAGAGTGTTGTTAGATCTGTAGAATGGAAGGTTTAGATCGGGTTTTATATGAATAATGGATGCAAGAAAATTAGGAGAAGTAGAGGAATTGGAATAGACTCCAACAATTGATCAATTCTGAAGGAAGACAACCCAGGTGCTGACACGTGTCAGCAACTAGTAGGTCACAAAAGTAATTAACTAATAAAATAGTTAATAATAATAAATAACATTATTTATATTAGTTTTAAAAATATAAAATTTAAATAAATAAATGTATTATTTTATTATATATTTTTTTATAAATAATAATTATTTAAGGAAATATAAATATAATATTAATAAATAGATTTATAGTATATACATTAAGTATGTTTTTTATTTTTAATTTCTTAAATTGATAAATAGCATAGCATTTTTATATTTTATTAATTATAAGCATAATAAAAAGAGTATATGTGAATTTTTCCACGTTTTAATCAAATAATTTAAATTCATTAACAAATATAGGTATATAATGTACATGTCAAATTCATCTATAAATTACATTTTTTGATTTATTTAAAACATTAAATAGTGCAAAAAAGTCAGAATTAAATCATAGTCAAAGTACAAGATCAAGAAAATATTTAAAATTACAAAATCATTAAAACTATAAATTATGTGTTCCATAGAAAATAAATAACCTAGAAACCCCATTGTCATTAAGTCCCAAAAGTGACTTTTTACAAAGGTACTGCTATTTTAGTGAAATCTCCTTCATTAATTAGAGAATATTATTTTATGAACTTTGAAGGTGAGTAGAGTGAAATTGGAGTTTGTATAAGAAAGTTACGATGTTTGGAAGATGGGAAACTTACAATTTAAAAGTTGGGTTTCTTGGCATATATACAAGATCATATTCATAACTTATTTTTATATTTTTTTATACATTTTTAAAAATAAGAGGAAAAGTGTGTGGTGAACATTATATATAAATGAATTAAGTAAAAATCAATGAAGATTTGTTCATAACTTGATAAATAGTGAAGAATGTGTGGAGTGTATAATTAATTATTTTCATTATTTTCTTTCCTTATATACACCCATGTATTTATTTGTCGACTAATCCATGCTTACTTTGTTTTGGGGATCATGTTATGTAAATATATCCTTCAGCTATATTTATATTATATAAGTCATATTGTACATATATACAAATCTGCAATCTACCTTCTATTTGTTTTCTTTATTTTTATTCTTTTATTTATTTACATGTTTTTGATGCATAAAAGTGCATTTTTATTCGTGAATAAGGTTTTGATAAAAGATGAGATTTAATAATTATGTACATAAATGTTAATGGTTTTAAGATAAAATGCAGATAGAATGTTAATGAATCAAGGATACATCAACCTCCTGATACATTGGAGGTGAACTGATAGAAGTGTAAGAAGGATCTCTGAGATCTGGATAAAAAAACCTCTAGTTAGCCATCTCCAAAACAAAAGACAGGACCATGAGATCACGAATATAAAGTCATGATATGAAAGAAAAATGCACTAATGTGTAGTATAAATTGAGTATGCACACAAACAAACATAGATAAAAACAAACAAACCCCAGAATTCATCTACTCAACAAAGTGATGACGATGAAAGTTTGGTCTTTTTATCTTGCCAAAAGTTGAGTTAGATGAGAAAACAAATATTTACCAACTCGCAGGTGCAGTCACCTAGAGTGGTTGTGTTCTAGTCAATGATAACACCTACTCGAACACCGGAACCACTTCATCTATGTCAGAAGCAAGTGCTTCCAGCAATAAAAGGACCCAAGAGCCGACACAAGCACTTAAGGCATATGTCCTGGGATGGGAGCTCTATTCCATATGTGCACTTGTCTCTCTCGGTTTGAAAAGTACCTGTGAAAAATGAGGGGGTTACTCTCCCCAAAATAATGTTTTTTCCTTTATGTTTATTTTAAGGTCGAGTAAAGTTAACAATCCCAATTTTATCGATTATCAGATTTTTGGATGTTTTTGAATGCACGAATCCTAATGAGGTTCAAATTCCTTTAGTATCATATGTGATCAAAATCAGAAGGAGAGAGCAGAAAAGCAATGCAAGCGAAAATAAATGATGTGCGCTCAGATAGATGGTGCCCACCGTATCTCCATCTCTCTTCATGCATGATGCTAGACATGAAATAAACCTACAATATATGCAGACGCAAGCCGATGAAATCACCCTAAAACAAAAAGTTTTATTAATGTGAAGAACCAATTGCTGAATATTTAGAAAAGAAATCTAGAGTCAGATCATGGAGACTAATCGGTACCCGCCACAACGGGTCCTACAAGTGATCTGTGGACTTTTTTGCAGTGCGCGGTTTGGAATCCAAATAGTCGATAATCAATGTGTGAAACAAAGAAAAGACAAGCGAGAAAATAACGAAAAATCTGACGAGTCCCCCAGGTGAATAGGCACTCGGGCAATGGACCTCAATAGTATAGTAGTGTCCAAGTCGAAATTATTATAAATTAATTTTACAAAAATAAAATAAAACTCTCTCCTCACGAAATAAAGTAAAAATGCTAAGTGATTGTGCTGCTCTTCTCCTCACTCTCTCTACTTATCTCTCTTGCTCTCTCCTAGTTGACTCGTAAGAAGAAGAGTCAACCTCCTCGTGTCTTGGGTGCGTCCACCTCCTAGGATGCAGTTATCGCCATGTGGTCCCTCATAATAATGTCAAACAAAGAAATATGGATCATAACATATCAACTAAATATAAAAAATAAAGAGCAAAAATAAAAGAGAAATATTGTGCAAGCAAATTTATACAATGCGATGTTATCCGTTGCTCCCCAACAACAACACCATTTGAAAATTGCGATCTTGATAGAGTCTGATATTCTACACAAGGTGGGAATGCGGTCGTCGAAGTGACCGCTCACAAAATCAGAGTAATTCAAAAATCAACTCATAAAATACGAATAAAGAAATGCAAAACAAATATGCGGATCAAAATTTATTATACCCTATGATGAATGTTTATAGTGGACAACAAGGTAGGGGTAGAACATAGGGAACACAGAACACAATAGGAATTATTTAAACAAGTAAATAATGCAAGTGTATATACAAGTGTGCACAAAATCAATCAAAGTGTTTGTGGGATTTTAATTAAATCAAACAATTCTATGTCTTTTTCAATTATATATATATTTATTTATTTATTTTCTAATTTTTTATTTCTTTTTAATATAATAATATATGAATAATATAGGAGAATATAGATTTAAAGGTATACAAGGTACTATGTATAATCTAAACACTATATAGTAGAATATATATACTAAATATACAAAAATCAAAAAATAACCAAAAGAATGGTCCGTTTATTTTTTAAGGGTTTTACAATATATTTATAATATTTATAATAATAATGATGATACGAACTATGCATAACAATATAGAGATATTTATAGACAATATAAGGTATACTATATATATAGAAAAAGTATTCAAAAAGGTCCAAATTTATTTTTTTTATATTTTTCAAATGTTTTTTCTATTTCTATGATTTTTTGTGGCTTTTTTACATATTTATTTGTATATTTAAAATCAAAAATAGGGTAAAACAGTAACATTTTAAATAAACAAATTTGATTTGAGAATTAAAGAATGAAAAATGGTTCAAAATTTCTCAAAATCAATCTTAATACATAGATAATAGTGTATATAAAAATATGGAATAGGAGCTAATACTTTTAGGATTGTTGAAAATATTTTTAAATTTTTTTGGGTTAGCAAGGTTTTGTTAATTTTAAGAGATTCTTTTGAGATTTTTTTTGTGATTTTTTTGGGTTAGCAAGGTTTTGTTATTTTTTTGTGATTATTTTGGAATAGGAGCTAAAATTAGCAAGGTTTTGTTAATTTTAAATGCTTCAACTCCGATGAACGTAAAGGAGACCTGAGAGCTCAGATGTGGTCTGAGGACCTGTAGTTGCTCCAGGTGTTCATAACGATTTTATATGCCACCTTGGAGTCAGGGAGCTGCACCAAAATGGTCCTTGGCTCGATTGATACTTCCTCAAACCATAGGGTAGGCAAAAAAAGGTCTAAGATGAGGTGAAGTTGGTGTTCCAGTAAAGGGCGGTGGAGGGAGCTTTGACTCCAATATCCACAATGGATCTGGGGGGAACTGATGGGAGATCGATGGAGCAGATGAAGGGGAAGAAAATGAGATGGATCAGGGGGGGTGCTGACTGTCGGATGTCGGTGAATTGTGCTGGAGCTTAAGCTCAAAGGATTTGAGGATTTTTGGAATTAAAACTAGAGATAAGATCAAACCTAAATTAAGCTACAAAAAAGGAAATAGACCTAAACATATACCTATGGATGAACTGGCACGCCTTGACTAGACTGGAGTCGAAGAAGCTGGACATGCTGGCAGAGCTCCTCGAACAATGGTTGTATATCACTCCTCAACACCTCTTCCTCACTGCAAAATCTCTACATCTTGAGTCATCACCATGATGAATGTATTAAAGGTGCTCTACGGGGTCCAGAGGTATCAAAGAAGGATAAAACTTGAGAAGGAAGTCGGAGGAGCAATTTTATAGGTTGAGAAATGGGATGATTTGTGAGGTTAATCTTGATTGGGTTGGTGAAGATCTGTCGATCCTGAAGATCGGGCGACGACCAGGGAAGTCAGAGCTCAAGAGAAATTTAAGGCGTGAGGCAAACTGATCATTAAGGTTATTGGGAAAATGGCGAGCAGTGCATGACTCGTGGTTTCAAATGAGTCAGAGAAGGCTGAGGGGGCAGTTGACCCGAGGTCAACGCATCAAGCATTCGGGTTGGTCCACGTGGACCAACCAGAAAATTCCCTATTGGAAAAACTCGTAAAATTAAAAAAAAAATAAATGAATTATTTAAATTTTTATTAAAACAAGAAATGTTTGGAATTTAATTTGTATTTCATATGTATTTTTATTTTTTTGCGAGGCTATTTATTATAAGTTAATATTTACATGTAAAATACAACTATAAATACATGTATTTTGGTGCTTTATTTTTATTTTGTATTTTTCGTTTTATTTCTTTCTAAATATGTTTTATATATTTTTAATTTGTTTTATACACATTTATATATATTTATCATATTTTTCTAACTTCATTTGTACACTTAATTAATTATGTATTTATATCTCATAGGTATATACATGTATTTTTTACCCATGTTTTGAAATGTATTATTTAATTTGATTTTATTTTGATGATTTTATTTTAATGTAATTATGTACATATGTTTTAATCTATATATACAATTTTATAAAAATAAAAGGATTTCAAATAACAAAGAATAAATATATTGAATAAATTATATAGGTATATTGCATAATATGGCCAAAAACTAAACTTTTGCACCTTATCCCCAAATTAAGTGAAACCACCTTCATTAAATAACTTATTAAGTTATATACAACTAAAGATGATCGTGGTCCATTTTGATGTAGTATGGAGAAGATATAAGTCAGTGAAGTTTTTATTTTGACATTTTCTTTTGTGTGTCTCGAACACACTGTGCATTATTTTTCTATGAACTCAATTTTGTATTTTTCCTTGTATTTTTATTTACAATGTTCATGTTGAAGGTTTTATTATTTGAGGTGTAAAAATAATCATATAAAATGAGTGTTAAAAAGCAACTATGATTACATAAATATTAGGGGTTTTATGTATATTTTGTACAATTATCTTCCCTATCTCCATTACTTTATTCCTCATCGACCAAGTCATCATGATGACTAGCTCTCGGAGTCTAGGGTCACTCAACACCTATGGTATCTCATTTCTTTTTCTTTTCTTCCTTTATTCTTTAATTTTGGAATAAAATACATTAAATATACTATATTTTTTTATAGAATTTTGTATAAATTACCTAGTGTTTATTTTGTTAAATTAATGATATATACATGCATTAAGCTAGGGATTTAAAGCCAAAATGAAAGAACAATGGTGATGATACATAGAGTCATCAGCCAGTAATTTACGTAGACATACCATGAAGTGGGTACTCAGGTCAGATTCTCATCACCACGATCATTCATTACAATTGTAATCTCGGGTTTCTTCGAGACAACATGTAATTGGCTGACCCACATGGAATCCGAAATGGGATAAATAAAACTATCATCACACAATTTCCTTATCTCTTTCATGACAAAATCTCGGAGATTAGGATTTAAACGACGTTGAAACTCATGGGTCAACATGCGGGTATCCTCTAAGTAGATATGATGCGAACACAATGCTTGATTGATCCTATTGAGATCCAAAATATTCCATCATATGGCCTTGCAGTTTCTCTCAAGTACCTCTAGTAGGCGAGATTCATGGTCGTCGGTCCACTACAAACTGATGATGACCATAAACATTTGGGGCACACACGCTAGGAAGTCATACTTCAATTTTGAGGGTAAAACTTTGAGCTAAGGTGGGGTCTGAACCTACTCTACAACAATCTCAGAAACTACACTAGTAGAAGGTAATTGATATACCTTCTATGAATTGTCCATTGTGGCTAAAATAAGCTCAACATGTATTGTCTCAAATAAATTTGCAATGAAATCTCCATGCTCATAATGGGATGGATCATCAGAAAATATCTCAGACATATCCGTAATATCCTTAGAAAACAACTCACATAATCCATTAATATACATCTCAAGATCATCAACGACAGTGCAAATGTATACTGTGCTTTCCAAGCCTTCCTTGCGGTAAAGGAGTTCCTATGTATCCATGTAATCTGTGAAAAAATCTGTATCTCTAATTACAGCTAGAAAATCACAATCCTCTGAATCTATTGTAACTATCTCTCTCTAATCTGATGCTGAATGTGATGGCATCGGATCTGAAATCATATCTATCCTAACCTTGTCACTATGGGAGTGAAAGTTTATCTCTCTAGTACCATAATCTACTACCACTTCGGTAGTTCGTAGGAACGATCGACCATGTATAATTGAGGTATAAAGTAACAATGTTGAGGTGTCCACGTCCAGAACTATGAATTTCACTAGGAATTGCATTCCTTGCACCATTATGATAATGTCCTCGAGAATGCCCCACGACTTCTTGATCTTTCAACAAATCGAAGGATCATCCGAGTGGATCTAAGAGGCCTCAACCCAAACTTAGTAAGTAGCAAGGATGACATGAGACTGATGGAGGATCCACTATTTAGTAGAGTATGATTTAACTCCTAATTAATACATGGCAATGGATGTGAGGTGTTTCCTTGTCTTTCTTTTTGGGCGAGAGGTTTCTTCTGGCATGAGTTGTGGCCATGGTCAATATATGCTTCTCTATTCTTTTACATATGTTCCGCTTGGGTTGACACTTCCTAGTACATGCTTCTTTCATTCCCTTTTTGACTGCAAGCATGTACTCCATGGCCTTGAGGAGTAGCACCTCTAAAAAGATGTTATGAAGTATCTCCACCACTCTAGGATTTGATAGTGTTGTCTTTAGTTTATTTATGTTTTTTTATTCAAGGCTTTAGGGAAAAGAAAAAAAATCAGAAACAACAATAAACTTCTCATTCTTTTTATTCAACTCTAAATCAACATGTACATATGAATGATAAGAATCATTTTGTACAATATCATCCATAACAGTTGAAGAAGAAGGAAAAATAAAATGGGCTACTCTATCGGATGCAGATGAAGAAGACTCCACGATGGGTATGTTCTCCTCCAAAACTAACTCAGCTCTGCATCTCCCATTGTTCTCTTTTTCTGCCTTTCTAGTGTGTGGTGGTGATGATGATGATCCTCCATGGGCTGCAACGTTGTATCTTTGCTTAGATGATGTAGAAAGTGAGGAAGAAGGTGTTGCTCGATCCATGGCTTTATTGCCCAATCCCAATTGCGCTGGTGGCTGCAGTTTCCTATTACTTATGGGAGTAATGGCGTAAGATAAACATGTAAAATCACAAGCTATACCTATCTCGGGGTGGATGGATCATGTGATACATCCTCCATGTTGTGTATGGAGTTGTTGGGATTAGCTTTAACCAGGGCTAGAATAAGTGTCTTAGTGGAAGTCAGGCCTTCAAGCCTCTGGCTGATGTCGCCCACATTCTTCATCAACTGTGCCAAGTAATACAGTGTTGGGTCACCGAGGCACCTTTGGCTTGACAATAACTAGAGGTCGCTGAGACTGATAGTGTGGAGGTTGTTGGTACCGAGAATGTGTAGACTGTGATTAATGACGAGGAGGATGTGAATATAGTGAATATTGTGCTGGTTGCTGCTGAACATAAGGCATATAAGAATATGCAAGCTACATCTACTGATGACCAAGTCTCCAAGTCTGGAAGTGTGGTGGAGACGTAAAATGAGGCTATGATTGCTGGTGCATGAAATGTGGTGGCCTTCCACCTTAAAACTATTGAACAAGCCTCTGGTTGGCCTCAGATGCCGATGAATCTCCATTTTATCTCCTTTATTATACTCTTTTGGCCTTAAAAACCCTAGCTAATGCATGTAAATATCATTATTTTGTAGAAATTAACATTGATTACTTATTCCATTTATTATGTATAAAGTACAGTTTTTAGTGACAAAATTATAGAAAAATGAAAAGAAAAGAAAAAGAATAAAATACCAAAGGTATTTTATGATCCTAAACCTGAGACCTAGGCATCTTGATGACTGGGTCCACAAGGAATAAAGTAGGGGGAGATAAGGATCAAAAATAGAAAGAAACCTCATTCTTTTATTCATCGATAATTCATTTTGTCACTTATTTTATTCTCTAATATTTATACACTTAGATAAAGAAATGTATACATGAAAGTTGTAGATAAAAATACAAATAAAAATACAAAATTGATTTCATATAAAAAAATATACATTTTATATTCTATGCTCTAAATAAAAAGCCAAAATCCAAACTTCCCAAACCTGTGTCACCTAAATAAAAACTCGAATATCAAAATCACCTTTGATTATATATAACTTTTAATAAGCTATTTAATGAAGGCGGTTTCATATATTTTGTAGTTAAGGTGTGAAAGTTAGGTTTTGGACCCCTATTATACAATATAATTATATAAACTTTTTATTTTATTTATTCTTTATTATTTTTTATACCTTTATATTTTTATAGTTTTGTATATATATTTTTTTATAACATATGTACTAATTTAAAACAAAATAAAAACATAAAAAAAGGTTAAATAAAATAATTTACTAAAATACAAATATGAAATACCTACACCTATACCAACATCTTTAATACCCCTACTTATTTAAGTGTACATAGTATATCAGAAAAATACAATAGAAATATGTTTGTGTACATAAAAATAAGTTATAATAAGGGAATAAAATAATAAAATCAAAAATACAATAAAAATAAAATTATTAAAACACAGATGAATATACCTATAAATATACATTTAAAAATAAGCTTGTAATAAATAATACTAATAAAAAATACTACAGAAAATAATAAACATTTTTTATTTTATTACTAAAATTTAATTAAATCATCTATTATTTATTATCGATGTTTCTAATAATTCCAAGTCTGCTTTTTTTTTGTTGGTCCATGTGGGCCAACTAGGTTTCACCTTTGGACGACCTCGGTCAACTCTCTTACCATGGTCCAAGGTTGTCAGACCTATGTTTGACACTCTCTTCTCCCTTTTTCCCAACTCAAAGTAAGCATCAATTCGGTTAGAATTCCCTAGAACATTTTTCTCCTTGATCCTAGCCCTATCGTCTGTGCTCAATCTCTTGGGTCAAGGAGTATCGACTCGCCCGTTGACCCTCGATTCTTCAACCATCCCAGTCACCTTGTATATTACCTCCTCTGAACCCTTATTCCCATTTGAAATCATCTTTGGCCTATTTTGGCTCCCATCTTGCGAGCTCTAGATCGAGCTCCGTGATAGGGACCTCTCCAGCTCCTTAGTAGCACAGTCAAGCAGTACTAAGTCAGAATTCCACCCACCTCTGATGAAGTACTATCGTCGAAGTCATCTTCCTTGGCACCTACCAAGTGAGGTACCCTTTTATCCTATTTTAGATTAGTTTAATCCTAGACTTTTTGTTGTGCATATGTTTTATGATTTCATCGTTCGTTTTAGTGTAGAATCACCAGTTCATAGTTCGATGGAGCTGAGCTTCGAGAACCCCTCCGTCTGTCTCTGACCGTGCCTCGACCAACAAACAACCTCATTTCCTTCCCCTTCATTTCAGGCCATCCCACACACCTCTAACAACCTTGATTCTCATATAATCAGAACTACGACGCTCCACCACTTCAACCTCATGGGAGCTGCCACCGCTTTGATACATTGCACCTCCATTCCACCACTTGAAGGGTCGAGGCAATTTTCCCTCGTCCTATAACATTTTCGTGCAGATACCTGGAGCATAAATGCATCTCAAGGCTATTTTGTTGCTCATCAGAGATATCTAGAGCAACCCAGCTTCTTCGACCTCGTAGGAGAGCTCTTATGATCATTAGATTCTTTTTGAGCCTCCAACAGTTAAAGGAAGACACCTAGACCTATTTGCGACATTTTGGAGAAACAGATCACATCATAGGAGGGATATCTCGTCGGAAGAAGCTCATCTCAACAGAGCTTCTTCCCAGTTCTTCCAAATCCTCCTCCACTGTTGGATTGGCCCTTGTTCTTTGCGAACTCCAGTAGACGTTGGATCACCTTCGCCTCCAGCCATCAGATTAGACTTGGAAATCAATCCCAAGCATCCATCGGTGAAACGACATCTTGTGACGTGGTGGAGCCATCTATAAATGACATAACTATGTAGTCCATCAATGCCTTTGATTAGGTATTTTGGATTTTACACCTAGCTTATTTTTTTAATATTAAGTACCTAAACTTTTGTCGGCCTTTATTACAATTTTGTGTAATTTGCAAAAAGACCCCTAAACTTTGTTCACCTCACAAGCGGTCCCACGTGAGGTAGGCATTTTGCAAGCAAGCCCCGCCGAGTTTATGAATTTTGTTTTAGTTCTGGAACTTTTAATTGTCGTTTAATACTTTTAGAAAATTTGTAGAATGACCCTTCACTTTATTTGTTTACATTTATGCCCCTGTCAGTTCAATATTTTTTGTGCATTTTTTTATTTATTAAGTATATATTATTTGCTAAAAAATTACCAACAAAATAAGGATAGGCACTTTTTGCATTATATTTTCATGCTATAATTTTAAATTTGTATTTTAGGGCCGTTTCATATTATTAAAGAAAGAGAACAAATATTCCATATTTGATTTAAAAAAACCGTAAAAATTATAAAAACATTTTGAAAAATTCCCCAAAAAATACATTTTCTTTATTTAAGTATTTTAAGCCCACTGACCAAAATTTAATAAAAATAAAAAAAGAAAACCCTTAAAAATCAAAAGCCCCAAAATCCTTTATAAAAATCTAAAAAAATCTCAAAAATTCCGAAAATACCATTTTCTATTTTCAAACTTTCTCCATATTATTTTTTTATCTATTATAATTTATTTGGAAAATTTTATTATTTGTTATTTTTAATTTCCATTTTAGTTCAGCCTATTTAGCTAATCCCCGATTAGGTATATTTTTTACTTTAAAATCCATAAAAATAGGAAATATCGTAAAATTTCATAAAAATAGCAAAAATTTATTTTAAACCCAATAATCGTTAAATTTATAGCTTTGCATTATATATTTAAAAAGAAAAAGAAGTTTAAAATTTAAAAATATAAAAAGGAAATAAAAAATATATAATTAAAAACGATTAGAAAACAAAAATTTAAAATATATAAAATAAAGAACCCACAAAAATACATAGACAACAAGAGGCACACATTTTTCCATTGACATGCACCATTTTCCTGTTTGCTCCTTGTGTTCAACCTTTATAATACTTACACCTACACACATCCATTGTAGAATTATAATAAATTTTAACTCCACAATTTTGCTTTTCACTAGATGATATATATTGTGGTTTAATTATTGATTAATTAGGATTTCGTGAGCAGTCACCTCAGCGACAGTGTAGTCCTCACCTTGTGTATTTATTTTATAATTTAAGTGAGAGAGACACATTACTTTTAATATTCAGAACTCTCACGACACTCTTCATACTTCACGAGGTCTAGTGCTTGGGGGATTGTTCCGTTGGTTTAGTCACATTTGGCATCACTTTTATTATTCTTTATTTTCTAAATTTATGTTTCTTTGTTTTGTGTGATTGAGCCCTGCCATTAGGATTCCTTGATGATAGAATAAGGCCAAACACTTAACAACCATTGCATGTACCAATATCCCCATTTAGACTTAGTCAAATTTTGAATTGATATTTATTTGGATGTGTGCTGAGAGAGGTCACATACAATGTGTGCATTACACGTTAATTCATGCATCGAAGAGCAACGAATACCGAACCTTGGTCTGATTTCTAGATAATTAGCATATTATTCTTCATGCTAGTAGTATATTCTCATCTGGCTAATTTCATTCGCTTTGCATTTGCGTATATAGGTTTTAATTTTACTTAGTAACCTTGCATGAAGAGAGATGGAGGCAATTTGAGCATTTCTATTTAGCATTCATCATGGTTTTCACCTTGCATTACTTTTATGCTCTCTCCCTCTAGTTTTGATCACTTAGGAGATAAGAAGAATTGATCCCTCGCTAGGCTCATGCATTTTCATTAGAAAGCCAAAAAAAGTGATAATAAATAAAATTTGGATCGTTATTTTCACTCGACCAAAAATAGACAAAAAAGAAAAATCTTTATCTTGGGGAGAGTAACCCCTCATTGTATTCGTTTTACCATGCTTACGCACACGCTAAGGAGGAGTACCCAAATCCCATGCCATCTAAGTGTTTGTACAATTTTGTATTCTCACCTAACTCTAAAACAAAAAGGATAAAAAGAGCGAGCTTTTACAATCTTCACAGTGTTGAGTAGGTGAATTGAGGGGATTGTTTTTGTGAATACTTGTTTGTGATTGTTTGTGTGCATACTCGATCTCTTGCGCATCTGCGCCCTTTTCTCACATTTCTTGACTTGACTCTCGTGTTCTCTTGATCACTTCCTTTTGTTTCGGAGATGGTCGACTGGAGTACCTTTTATCTAAACATTGTGGATCCCTCATATTTTCCAGCTAGTCCACTTCCATTTTATCAGGAGGACATTGCTCCTAACTTTTCTTTTTATACATATTTTCCTCAACCACTGTTTCAGGACTCGAACTTTGACCCACCACTTCCATCACACTTTTCACCACCTTACCCACATGAAACTGATCTTTGCGAGTCAACTCTTATGTTGTCCACACTTGAGATCTTAACCCAGATCATGGATCATATGAATTCGAGGATTGACAACCTCACTAGCCTAAATAAGAGCCACATTGATGGTTCACCCTCCGGATTTAGGTGTTCATTTGAGGACACCATAAGAGCTTGAAATCGTTAAAAATACAAAAAAATGATAAAAATTTAAAATACAAAAAGATTTTGGGAGATACAGTGTTGATTCAGAATGTAAGGAGAGGGCCCATATGCCAGATTCTCTGACCACACATTCATTCACTCCTTGTCCCACCTTTGATCCCAAGGATGACACTATATATATTGCTCCTGGTCATCCTTGTGTAGATGTTTATTCTAATCTCCTCCTTTCTTTGGTGGAGATCCAAAAATTCAAAAAAAGTGTTGACTGAACCCAAAGTGTTGGTTGTTGTTCTTGAGATCATTGATGTCCCACTAATCATGCCATGACCCATTTATTTGCTCCTCAACCCAAGAAGAGGAAGCAAAGGAGTGGATCTGAGCATCATATCTTGACCATGGCCACTGCCCACGCCATCACCCACCTCCCTTATTTTAGGAAAGGGAACATCGCTACACCATTCATTAGATGAACCATCTCTGACTATTCATGTTACACTCTCCTTGACGATGGTGCTTCAATTAGCATAATACCCTTTTCGTTGGTATAGTCTTTTTATTTATGACCTCTCAAGGAAACCAGGATGATCGTTCAGTTTGATGATGGATCAATAATGAGGACGAAGGGTATTCTAGAGGATTCTATCATCTGGATTCAGGGCATGAGCTATACTATAATTTTTGTTATATTGCCCATTGAGACCTTCACAATTGGGGATCACTCTCCAATCATCATGGGATGACCCTTTCTCGCCTCTTCAAGTGTCGTTATTGATTATGGATCAAGAGATATTCGCTTTCGTCTTGATGATGGGACGGTTGTGGTCATCTCTGCACCTACTGTCGACAAGAGACCTGCACTTGATGTAACTACACATGTCTTAGTTGACTCCGAGACCTATGACCTAGATACTGGTATCAAAGAGATTTGCTTTATGACTTTTTACGAGATCTGAGAATTCCTCTACAGGGAGGAAGACTCGGAAAGCATAGATCTTGGAGTTTCCTCTTCTTGTGACTGGCACCGTGTTGATGACATCCGTAGGATTTACACAATTGATACCTTAGACATACATTGTAGAGACTGATGAGTGAATTTGATATGATTGCTTTTATAAATAAATTCGGGCCTTTTGATGATATTGATGATCCAATTGAGACCTCAGAGGACAAACTTGACCTTAATACTTCCATAGAAAAGTTTGTCCCCTCTTGTTTTGACTTAGGAGAGACTCACTAGGCTAGTGGTGGCCTGACTACTTCCACTGTTGAGTTTGAGCCTTTTCACTTTGATTTTTACGAGACTCCATAAGACATACATGACCAGACTACTCCCACATATAAGTTCGTCCCTTTTTGTTTTAACATAGAGAGACTAGCCAAGATGGACTTAACCTATCTACTTCAATAGATGAGTTCATCCCATTTCATTTTGATGATGACCTAGCGGACACTTTTCAGGTCGGACCTGACCACACTACTTTCATTGACCACTTCATGCCTTTCTGCTTTGATACTGCTGAGGATCTTCATCAAGTTTATCCTGATTGGTTCGTGTCTATTGAAGACCCCAATATCGACCTGCACCATGTCAGATCTATTCCTCAGCGGTCTCGCAAGAAGATCCACATTCTACCATCTTGATCCTTTGTATATACACCTTTTGTATAATCACTTTCGTTTCACCTCATTTCATCCACCATTTCGTTCATCCACCCCATTTCCGTTTGTTGCCTTGCTTAGGAAGTACTTTATCATAATTATATGGGGTTGGACGAGCCGAGTGTTTATCCTTCATTATGTTTCATCACTCTTGTTGTTTCCTATACTTAGGGCTCTTTTACCCTAAGTGTAGGGGGAGTGATGTGTACATTCTCTTCACGATTTTCTTCTATCTTAATCCATCTTTTTTTTATTTTCTTCTCTTCCTTTTCATTTTTTTCTTTTTTACTGAAAATATATCACCCCTTTTTTTATTGTCTGTTATTCTTAGGACATAGTTTGTCCTAAGTATGGGGGGTGTGCACCTCGAGTTCTTTCATTCTTTAACCTCCTCCACTATCTCCTCTTCTTGTCTATATTTAGGGATATCTCACCCTAAGTATAGGGGGAGACAATCTGAGTACGATATGTTCATTCCCATCCTTGACCCACCCTACCTTGTGTACAGTCTGTTATACTTAGGATTATATTATCCTAAGTATAGTGGGGACAATCAACTTCTCGTTTTTCTAATTCATTTCTTATTCACTATTCTTTAAACTCTTCAATACTCAATACGAGTTATATGTTCTCTTTTTCTCTCTGATCTATGAGGACGTAACTCAAGCTAAGTAAAGTGGGGTTGTATATACTAACTCATACTTTCATATTTTCAATAATGATGGCTGGAATATTGTATAAAATACTATAAATACTATAAAATTCATTAAAATCACCTAATAAAAGATGTTTATTATTCCTCAAAATCTTTTTCTATATACTGATTAATAAATCAGGTAAAAAAAATATTTTTTCATAATGTTTTAAAAATAGTTTGAAAATATTTTTGAAAAATCTTTTGAAAACTATTTGGAAAATACTTTGTTAAATATTTTCAACCTTCATAAAAATATTTTGTTTGAAAAAATTATTTCTACATGTGAAATTAAAATGTTTGAAAAAGTAGTTGCAAATGGTTCTGAAATTGGTTGCAAAAACATTTGGAAATCAGTATATATTGTTTGCAAAACATTTGCAAAATGAGTTTCAAATATTGTAAATGTTTGTAAAAATTACTTGTAATATTTATTTTGGACTATAGTTTTCAAAATTGTTTGTTAAATCATCATCAAATAAATTTGAGGAATACATATACATCACAGAAAAATTATTTACAAACTGTGTGTGTATATATATATATCAATAAAAGAAATAATAAACATATCCCTTGTAAATTCTGTAAACCCAACTATTGTAATTATGAGATGCATCCCCTTGTAAATTTTTGTACCTATCTTTTATTCAAAAAACATTTGTTTTAAAAAATCCCAAAAACATTTGCAAATTAAAAATCCTAAAAACATTTGCAAAATTAAAATCCCAAAAAAAATTGCAAAAATATTTTAAAAAAATTGCATAAAAATTACAAAATCTTTTCAAAAATCCATAAAAAAGTTCGAAAGATTGAAAACATCATCACAAAACTATTTTCATTTCATTATGCGTAGCATTTGCGTAGCATTCGCATTTTTCGTATTGAGTTTGATAATTGAACTAGTCTAAGTAAATCCAAAGATTGGAGCTTGGTTCGACCTTAATGCACCTAATTTCACCGGAACCTTATAGGAACTATATTTGAGGTACTTCAGGTCTATTCAGACTCAATTATTTGAGACTCAGGGCTGGGTTTGAGACACCTCAACTGCCGAACTAGAACTTTTTGAGATGCACACATGACTCTTATTGGTTGTGATTTAACTTGGGCATTTGCACCTTTCATTTGGCTCAACTCAGTTTGAGTAGTGAGTGGATTGGATTTGCCGGTATGAGACACATACGAGTGGACATAATCGTCCTCTTCTAGGGATGGAAGTGTGCCCAACTCATCCAGTAGCATCGACGTCTAAATACAAGAGAGTATTGATTACAATAATGCTTCAAAAGAGGGATAGTCTTCGAGCTCAAGAAGAAAAAAATCCTTATGTAAATATTCTTGTATATAGTATTTAAAAAAATCCAAAAAAGTGGGCATGCCTGATCGAAAATAAAATGCATGTCGGAGTGTACATATTTGTATAATCAATAAGCAAGCCTGAGCTTCAAAGTCATATCATGTGAGCTTGTAGCTGGATGAGTTGACTACACTGGCCATGCATCCACGGATAGGTAGCTACACTAGGTACCGTCCATTCTTCTCTTCACCCCTCCTCTTGAGTCGGATGTACTTGAACATAGAAGGGAATACCTCACTCCTCGAGGAAAGAGTTGCTAGATTGGGGAATCATTGGGTTGTTGTGCTGGAGAAGTCAGTTCTTTTGTCAATTCAGTTGGGGAGAGCCACTATCACTTACAGTGTACAAGTCAGCTTCGTAGTCATAAGGGTTCACGTATGATGTGGACTAATTCTGACATGGCTATTGAGGTGGTTTGAATCTAGTTCTGTGACTCTCAAAGACTGTTGTGTTTCAAATCCGATTCCCGACCAAGTTCCACGCACATTCTCACACCAAGGTCTGACCTGAGCTCCAAACATTGATTTTGTAAAGATAAGTTTGAAAATAAAATTCAATCCACTTTCTTTCCTTTTCTTTTCATTATTTTAATTTTATGCACTTATTACATAAGTAATTGCTGGGGACTAGCAAAGACAAGTATAAGGGGTGATGAATATCCATTTTGTCACCTTTGTTCTATCATTTTCACCTTAAAAACCCTAGCTAATGCATGTAAATATCATTATTTTCTACAAATTAACATTCATTACTTATTCCATTTATTGTGTATAAAATACAAATTTTAATGCCAAAATTATAGAATAAAGAAAAGAAAAGAAAAAAATAGAATGCCAAAGGTATTTTATGACCCTAAACCTCAAGACCTACTCATCTTGATGACTGGGTCCACACGGAATAAAGAAGGGTGAGATAAAGGTCAAAAATAGAAAAAAACCTCATACTTTTATTCATCAATGATTACTTTTTGTCACCTATTATATTCTCTATTATTTATGCCTCAAATCAAGAAACTTTGTACATGAAAATTGTAGATAAAAATACAAATAAAAATACAAAATTGATTTCATACAAAAAATATACAATGTACATTTTATGCTCTAAATAAAAAGCCAAAATCCAAACTTCCAGGACGCGTATCTCCTAAATTAAAGCAAAAAATGTATTAAAATCACCATCAATTATATATAACTTTTAATAATCTATTTAATGAAGGTGGTTACATTTTTTTGAGGTTATGGTGTGAAAGTTAGTTTTTGGACCCCTATTGTATAATATACCTATATAAAATATTCATTTTATTTATTTTTTATTATTTTTACGATTATATATTTTAAAAATTTGTGAATATTATTTATAACATAGGTACTTATTTAAAATACAATAAAACCATAAATAAAATGTTAAAATAAAATAATGCACTAAAATACATAGATGAAATACCTACACTTATACATATATCTTTAATACCCCTATTTATTTAAGTGTACATATTACATCATAAAATACAATAAAAATATATTTATGTATTTAAAAATAATTTATAATAATAGAATATAAATATACAATTAAATAAACTTGTAATAAATAAGTTCAAAAAAAATAAAAAAATAATAAATACTACAGAAAATAGAAATAATTTTTATTTTATAACTTAAAAATAATTAAATCAGGTTTTATTTATTATCAATTTTTCTAAAAAATTATGGTCAGCTTTTTGTGGTTATTCCACGTGGACCAACCAGATTTCACCTTTGGTTGACCTCGATCAACTCTCTGACCGAGGTCTTAGGGTTTTCGATCCAGCATTTGACCCTATCTTCTCCCTTTTTACCATGTCGAAGCAAGCATTGATTTGGTTAAATTTCTTCAAAACCTAGACCTATCACACATGCTCCATTCTAAGGTAGCGGATCATCGATTCGCCAGTTATCCCTCGATTCTTCAACCATCCCTGTCACCTTATATATAACCTCGTTGAAGCCCTCCTTCCCATTTGGAATCGTCTTTGGCCCGTATTGTCTCCCTTCTTACTAAATCAGGATCGAGGTCTGTGAAAGGGACCTCTCCATCTCCTTGATAGCACATTCAGGTGGTACTAAGGCTGCAGTCCACCTACCTCCGGTGAAGCATCGCCGTTGAGGTCAACTTCCTTAGCTCCAACCAAGAGCGGTACCCTCTTATCACATTTTAGATATATTTTAGTTGTAGATTTTATGCCATGCATTTGTTTTATGATTTCATTGCTCGATTTAGTATAGAATCACCAATTCGCATTCAGCGGAGCTAAGCTCCGGTGAACCTCTCTGCTAGTCTCTGACTGTGACTCGACCTGTAAAATGCCTCATCTTCTTTCCCCTTCATTTCTAGCCGTCCGACGCACCTCTAGCTCCCTTGATTCACAAGGAATCAAAATAATGGCGCTCCACAACTTCCACCTCACTGGAGCTACCACTGCTTTGATCCATTACGCCTCCTTTCTATCACCTTTTAAGGGTCGAGGCAATTTTCCATCATCCCTTTAACACTTTCGTGCAAGTAACTCGAGTATAAAGGCATCTGGAGGATATTTTTTTGCTCACCAGAGATATCGGGAGTAGCCCGGCTTCTTTGACCTCGCAGGCGAGCTCGGTAATCATCAGATCCTTTTTTAGCCTCTAACAAACGAAGGAAGACACCAGGACTCTTTTGGTGCATTTTGGAGCAACAAATCACATCGGAGGAGGGAAATCTCGCTAGAAGAAGCTTGTCTCGGCAGAGCTTCTTCTCACTTCATCCACCACGTTCTTCCGTCGTTGGATTGGCCCCTGTTCTTTCCGAACTCCAGTAGTCGTTCGATCACTAGCACCTCCAGCCATCAGATCAAACTTGTGATTTAATCCCAAGCATCCATTGGCGAAATGACATCTTGTGACGTGGTGGTACCACATGTTTATGTGACAGCATCCTGCCATCCATTAGCGCCTTTGACTAGATATTTTGGATTTTATATCGAGTTTACTTTTTGTATTTAATATTAAGTACTTAAACTTTCATCAACCATTATTATATTTTTGTGTAATTTGCAAAAATACCCCTGAACTTTATATATTTGTAGTTGAGTCCATGCCAACGCACCTCACATGCGGTCCCATGTGAGGTGGACATTTTGTAGGCAAGCCCCTACGGGTTTATGTATTTCGTTTTAGTCCTGGAACTTTTCATTCATGTTTACTATTTTTGGAAATTTGTAGAAGACCCTTCACTTTATTTTTATTTATATTTATGCCCCTGCTAGTTCAGCAATTTTTGTGCATTTGTTCTATTTATTAAGTATATCATCCGTGCTCTAAAAATTATCAAAAATAGAGTTAAGTTCTTGTTGCATTATACTTGCATGTTACAATTTTAGATTTGATTTTAGGGTTTTTCCTATCTACTAAAAATAAAAAGTTTAAAAAAATCCTTATTTGACTTAAAACAATAGAAAATTGTTTTGAAAAATTCCCCCAAGAATATATTTTGTTTATTTGAGTATTTTAAGCCTTCAGACCTAAATTCATTAAAAATAGAAAAAGATAAACCTTAAAAATCAAATAGCCCCAAAATTCTTAATAAAAATCTAAAAAAATATAAAAATTCCATAAATATCATTTTCTATTTTTATTTTTCTGGATATTATTGTTTATCTGTTAGCATTGATTTGGAAAATTTTGGATATTATTTGTTATTTTTAAATTCCATTTCATTATGACCTATTTAATTAATCCTTGATGTGGGATATTTTGACTTGAAAATTCCATAAACATTATGAAAAATTCTTAAAAATTTACAAAAAAGGAAAACATTATTTAAAACCCAGAAATAACTAATTCTATAATTTTTATTTATTTTAGTTGTATATATATTACCTTATATTGTATATATAGGCTTATATGTCTCTATATTCTATATTTAAAAAGAAAAAGTAATTAAAATTTAAAAATATAAAAACACAACTTAAAAAAATTATAAAATTGCAAATCCACGAAAATACATTGATAGCAACAAGCACACATTTTTGCATTCACTTGCACCATTCTCTCATTTGCTCCCTATATTCGACCTCTACAGTTTTTAAATTATACATATTCATTGTATAGTTATAATAAATTTCTAACTCCACATATTTTACTTTTCACTAATTGATATATATTGTGGGCTAATTGTTGATTTATCAGGGTTTCTTGAGCAGTAACCACAACAACTTTGTCTTTACCATGTGAGGACATATTTGACCCTCGAAAAATCCTGATTTGCTGAGAGTGAATAATAATGAGGAGGAAGTGAATATTGTGAATATTGTGTAGCTTGATGTTGATAAAAAGTCTGATGTGTAACAAGCCCGATCGTTCGAGAATGATGCGAAAGCGAGAACACGGACATTTCGGGATAATTACTCATAGCAACAATCATAACATATAAGAGAAGTAAAAAACCAACATTAAAAAAACTTTCCATAATTATAATAAGGTCAAATTTCCAAGAGTTCCTCAATTAAAAGAAAAAGATAGATAAACTAGATGAAATCGTATACACGATTTCGTTATTCCAGTGGCCATAATGACTTCCTTCCAAACTGATCTAACAGTAGTCCTGTACCGATTCAGCTTCTTGAAGACGGTGTCTCCCTTGAACCGTTAATGATTTAGTCCTCACGTTCCCCTGAAAAAGAGTAACAATACATGTTATGAGCCAAACGGTTTGTATGTGTGATGAATCTCGGATTCATCACTCTAAATCTCATTAATTAAGCTCAAATCCCTCAAAATCAACAACATTTCTGCATCTATTCTGTATAATTAGCATTCATGCATGTTTTCATATGAATTGCATTTAAGCATGAATTTCTGCACAAAATAAGAAGCCAAAAATCCAAGCCAAAATTGACCTGTAAATAGCCTAACTTCCCGGATTTTTAACTCATTCATGCTAACTCCGAATGACACAAAACCAACTCCATTGTACATATCACTAACATGAATAAATGAAAAATACCAAAAAAATCACTAACCCAAATAAGTGGACCAAAAACCTAAACCCTAGTTTCAGGATTTCCGGACAAAAAATCTCATATCTTCCTCATCCAGTGTCCATTTTAATCCTACTCACTTTTGAAATAAAGTAAATTCAATTATCTTCAAAATAAGACAAAGTTCAAGTAAATAAAAGATCATATGTGAAAGTTGGGTTTTGGGCCTCTTTTATACATTTTGTATTTTAGCAGTTTTTGGCCTATTATTTTATGTACATATTTAACCTATTTTAGATTATTTCTTTTTCATTTGTCTTCTTTTATAAAAGTTTTATTAAAATGTGCAAAAATCTAAATCCAAATTGAGCTTGAAATCAAAGAAATAAATTGGGTCCGAGTCTTCACTAACCGACTGCACAAATTGAGTCTTTTTCATGTTTTATTTTATTCCTTATTTTTTTTAATTAATAAAAATCCAAAAAATAGATTAATGTGTAATTGTTTATCTTCGATTTTATCATAATTTTTACTGATTTTTATCTGGTTTAAAAATGACATAAAAATTATAAAACCCAAAAATCAAGGTATTCTATATACATCGGATACCCCAAAAATATCACTTCGTGCAATTGATTGATTTTGGTTCTAATGTTTTCATGAAAGTTGTAGATCTCATCGAGACAAGACTTTTCATTAAAAACTTTTTCGATCCGAGGCCATTTGCTATTTATTTTTGATTTTACAAAATATTTTTTTTTCGATTTTTCTGGTGCTGACAAGTGGAGGCCCCTGGGGACGCCACGTGTCAGCCATTTTTGGCCTTTTTATTTACTCATTTTTATTAAAAAAAATTTAAATAGCCGCATGTGCTGGGTACGTGCCTCCCTCGCACGTGCCCAGCACGTGCACCGCTCCCTTCCCCCTTTTGCACCACATGCCGCCCGTTGGGCCATCCAATCTCGACCGATCAGATGGCCCAGCACTCGTCATCTTCCTACACCTCTTTCCTTCCCAGTCTGGCAAGCGCTGCCCCGTGAACCCCTGCGACGTCGCCGCCAATCTCGCCCATTACCGACAACTCCTAATCCCAGATCTCCTCGGATCAAAATCCCATCAGATCAAATCTCATATCTCGTGCATCCTGTCGATCCTCGAATTCCGCAAGTCCCCATATCAAAACGCCAATTGCCCCCCCCCCCCCCCCCCATTTCCATCTCCGGCAGGATCCCTCGACCTATAAAAGAACCGCCGCCCCTCTACTTCGATCCATCCGCCAACTGCATATCACTCCGGGGAGCGTCGTTGGTGACAGCTCGGCCTCCCCCATTCTCCCTCGACGAGATCCAAAGCCCATCGGCTTTGCTACAGCGTTACCAAGCTCCGATATTGCTGCCCTGCTCCGGAGTTTCTCCGTCGAGCCTACGACGTTCTTCAACGACCAACCACTTCAACCATCTTCGCCAGCCACCGACGACATCAACGATCATCTCCGACAACCGCACGGTCTTCTTCGGCCTCGCCTCCATCGCCGTCATCATCAACCGTTCCGACGCACATCTTCGACACCACCAGACGACCGCCTGCACTCGAAGCCACTCCACCAGTGAAAATCCAGAACCAAAAAAATCGAAAATCCAGAAAATTTCATAAATATAGAAACTAAAGAAGATCTGAAGAATTTAGATCCTGTTGTATGGGAAGCATTGAAGAAAAGATTGATGTTTGAACTTCGCTTTATAAAGGCCATTGAGCACTTCCCCGACCATAAATGATTTGTAATAGACAAATTAATGATCAAAAAGTCAGGAGGGTTTAGAACAAAGACTGAAACACATATCTTGTCAATGGCCTCCTTCTTGCTGTTGAGGAGAAAAACGAAAAGCAGCATAGTGAAGTGATTGCCTAGATTTGACTGTGAAATGAAAGATACAATTTTCACCAATGCTCGGATTGATGACGATTCACTGATCAATATCCTCCCAACCTCTGTATTTCACGAACTAAAACTCGGACCAATCAGAAAATACGAGAGATTGTTCAATTGCATGACCGATCAATAAAGCGGCCAAGAGGAATCATTTTCTGTCATCATGAATATAAGGTGCTCCGCTCAAAGTAGAATTCACAATCATCAATATTGAGCATCAAGGAGAATTTACCCAGTCTCCAATTATTCTCGGAAAGCCATTCCTAGCATTGGCTAAGGCAATTATTGATTGTGAGACTCGGGAAATCAATTTCACATCATTGGAAGCACTTCGATCTGACCCAGTTTTTGAGGAATCACGATTTTTTGAGGCAACCCACGAAGTCCCCGACAACCGTAACCATGAAGCGGTAGAAGAGCCCTACCCCCCTGCCACTCCTGAGATAACAGTTGTTGATGAGACTATTGCTTTAGAAAATCTCCCCCTACTCCATTCCCAGCCGCTCTCACCATGGAGAATCATGTATATTAATCATATGATCCGGAGACTTATGCATGGGCACACCCTGGGTCAACCTACTCTAACTTCATGGGTTACATCAACTCGACACATGAATGCTCCAATATCGAATCAATTAAGAACGAACATGCAGAAATTCTCCCCAGTATTTCAATTCCTGCGGATCTCAAAATACACAAATCCTTTTACTACGATCCTGAGACATATGCATGGTTGCACCCAAGGGCAACCTTTTCTGAATATCTTGACCAAATCATCCCAAATCGAGAGTGCACCAACATTCAGGAGATTAAGAAAAAACACGCAGACTGCACACCGACCAAGGAGAAGAATTCCAATGGCTATTCATCTGGATACTCAAGTGAACCAACATCTTCCTGAAACAAGAAAAAGAGAGTCACCTTTGACCTTTCGGAATAGGAAGCAGCTGTTGATCCCTCATCAGGTCCGGAAAAGGTAGTCTACATGAGTGAATCTGTTCGGAAGCTCTAAAGCCATATCTTCGCAAGGATCTAAAATTCGATTCTCGTTGGACAACTCCCGTTCCTAACTACTATTCATCCAAAGATGATGCTCCCGCCCTCTTCAAGTACATCGGAATTATTTCTTATGAGCATACTGAGACAGGTGCTTCTGAGTATTCATCTGAGGACAAACCACTTGACCCGAAGAAGGAACGAATTTTGAGGATACAACTAAAGAAACAAAAAGAACAGAATATTTGGAGTATGTCCACTTTCGAATACTACTCCTCTGAGGATAATTCCGATGATGGATATCTTTCATCTGACTCAAATGTTTCATCTACTATCCATCGTGATTTCTCTGAGGATGACAGTGATAATAGTTGGGAATCATATGCTTCATCTCTGTCTCGTTATACCGATCTCCCATCACAGGCTCACAAAAAGATAGCCAAAAACCGCCTTAATCATCGGCTACCCACCC
>JAZKJV010001893.1:367500-467256 GCA_037367405.1 Ottelia alismoides | reverse complement strand
TGATCTTTTTTTGTAATTTTTTTAATGCAATTAGGGATAAAAAATGCAACTTTGGCCTATTTTAGGGACTAAAATTTAAAGATCAATCAAATGATATCCAAAAAATATGAAACATGGCCAAGATAATAATTACGATGAAATGAATGCATTGTTATTTTTTTTGAATTTTTGGAGGCAAGATGAATTTTTTTATGAATTTTTAATTGTAAACAAGGTGAATTTCAATATTTAATTATAATAATAATTTAACCTAATTATTTTCAAGGAATAAAATTATCCAAGATATATCACTAAGTGATGGGTCTCAGAAAAATCTTAAACCTCAAAAATACAAGATTCAAGACCTGTTGAAAATTAAATATTGAAATATGCAAAATGATTTTTAAAAGGCAAATGATGCATGCAAATAAAACTCTTTTTGTGGACAATGTAACATACAATTAATTCTACAATATGTGAATTCTTGGCAGTTTTTAGAACAACAGTTAATTAGTTATGAAAATCAAAGCATAAAATGGGCATAATATGTAGCTTTCCACAAACCAATTGTTTATTAATTAACCACTTATCACAAAAATGTCAGAAATATGTCAAAATGTAGAGAATTAGTTGAAGAACATCATGTTATTTTTAATAAGAAAATAATGTCATGTAGAGGTTCGAATACAAAAGGGGAACACGGGGGGATTACTTCAATAAATATATATATATATACGTAGAGCGGGGACTATTTTTTAATTACCATGTATATAGGGGGCATGTTGCAAAATTTCCAGAGGGGCATGTGCATAGCACGTGCCCTCTGGTCAGCGGGAATGGAGGGTAATTAGGAGAAAGAAAGAGGGCACTTTTGAAAATGTTCCAGCGGTCACGTGCACAGCACGTGACCCTGGGGTAGCTTGTAGTTCATTTAGTCTTTAAGGTATTCGATGCAATCATCTCCCGACGCACGTGCATGGTGCATGGATAGATCTGAGGTGCAGGCATACCCTCCACGTGACGTAATGATAAGCTTTGGCTTTCCCGAGGCAATAGGTCCAGACCAGAGGTAGGCATTGAATCTGGACCATTGATGATGCATGGATGGCTGACACACGACCGGCGGTCGTCGGGGCAGAAGCACCGGAGGAGGCGTCGTCGGAGCGTTGATGTCGATGCTGCGATTGTGGCGGCGTGGTCGTTGGCGATGGTCGAAGGTCGATGAAGATGTCGTCGATGGAGGACTCCAGAGAGTCGATGGTGCTCTGTGCTCGTTGGCTGCTGGATGCGGAAGATCGAGGCTCGGAGGTCGGCAGAGGAGCCCGATGTTGGCGATGAAGCTCTGGAGGTACGCGTGCGTTGTTGGAGTTCTTGGCGTAGAAGTGTAGGTGACAATGTGAGTTGATAAAGACGGCGATGGTTCGATGGTGCCGGAGTGATGGAGATCGACCGGAGAAGAGGGCATGGGGTAGTGACGAGTGGAGGGGGATTCGATGGGGGGCGAGGAGCAAAGTAGTCGGAGGCGCTATTGGGGGAGATGGATAATGCGTAGAAGGTGATCAGGGGTCACCTTAGAAGGAGGCTCAATGGCTAGAAGCCGGAGCAAGGCAGTCCGGTGGAGGAGTGGACTGCAACGAGGGTTGACTCCCTCGGATCTCGTCGATGAAGGAGTGTACCTGGCGTCACCACCGGAGAAAGGGACCTTTGTAGTTTAAACGGTGGATGAGGTTCCATCGAGGGGCGATGGTAGATTTATAGGGATGGAGGGTCGGTCGGAGATGGTAGGAATCGATGATGGAGATGAGATTGATCTAACGAGATAGGAAGGCGGTGTTCGAGATTTACGAAGACCGGAGGTGAGGGAATCGTGGAGGGGAGTCGGGATGGAAAGCGGCAGCGAGGGATTCGCGGGGACGGCGGAGATTTTGCTGGTGAGATTGGGAAAGTGGGTGGTTGAAAATGATGAGCCATGGCCGTCCAATCGGCCGAGATCGGGCGGCCAGAAGGGTATCACGTGGCAGCGAGATTTGGGCTGGTGATGTACGTGCAGGGCACGTGCTTGGGAGGCACGTGCTCCGCACGTGCATGCCCCTTTATTTTTTTATTTTTTACTATTATTTTTTTAATATTTTCTATTTTTACTTTTTTATTATAAATCAAACAAAATTATAAACCCCAAATTGGGTGACATGGTGGCGGCTCCATGAGCTGCCATGTGTCATCCCCACAAAATTCGAAAAATAAAAACTTTGATAAATATATAAAAAATAGTAAATGACCTCGAATCGAAAAAGTTTCTTCACAAAAGTTTCTTGCCTCGATGAGACTACAACTTTTAGAAATCAAAACCAAAATGGATCATTGCACAAAGTGATTTTTTAGGGTATCCCATGTACATAGAATACCTTGATTTTTGGATTTTATAATTTTATGTTATTTTTAAAACCATATAAAAATCCGAAAAAATATGTCAAAATCAAAGATAAATATTTACATATTAATCTCATTTTTTATTAATTAAGAAAAAGAAGAAATAAAATAAAACACGAAAAAGACCAATTTTGTACAGATAGTTAGTGAAGACTCGGACTCAGTTAGTTTCTTTTATTTCAAGCTCAGTTTGGATTTGGATTTTTGCGCATTTTAATAAAACTTTCATCAAAAAATACAAATGAAAAATAAATAAAATAAAATAGGTTAATTATATACATAAAATAGTAGGTCAGAAACCGCTAAAATACAAAATGTACAAAAGAGGCTCAAAACCCAACTTTCACATCTGAGCTCTGATTCACTTGAACTTAGTCTTATTTCGAAGGTAATTGAATGTACATTAGTTCAAAAGTGAGTAGGATCACCTGACACTGGATAAGCAAGATATGAGGGTTTTAGTCCGAAAATCCTAGAACTAGGGTTTGGGTTTTTGGTCCACTTATTTAGATTAGTGATTTTTTTTATTTATTCTTGTTAGTGGAGGTGGTTTTGGGTCAATTGGAGTTAAAATGAATTGGTTAAAAATCAGGGAAGTTAGGCTATTTACATGTCAATTTTGGCTGGGAATTTTGGCTTCTTATTTTATGCGAAAATAAGTGATAAAATGCAATTCTTATCAAAACATGCATGAATGCTAATTACGTAGAATAAATGAACAAATGCCAATGATTTTTAGGGATTTGAGCTTAATTAATTAGTTTTAGAGTGATGGATCTGAGATCCATCATTGAACAGTGATGTTGTGAGCTGGAGGAGCAAGAAGCAGGACACTACAGTTTGATTCAACGATGGAAGTTGAATACATTATCGCATCGGATGCTACAAAGGAGGCAGTGTGGTTGCGCAAGTTCATCCTAGAGCATGGTGTATTTTCTCCGATACTCCCATCCCCGAACCTCGGAATCTACCCTTTTAATGTGTCGAATTGACGGTTTCGTTGCAGCGGATAAATCCATATCGATCAAAAATAAACGCACAAATCGATTAATCGTCGAATGAATTAATGTGCGGTTTTATGTTTGTTTAGCCTGGGAAAGCCCCAGGGTCGACTCAAGGAGGCAAAGGAACACTCGGGATCAAGCTAGAGGGATAGATCGTGGTTTTCTAAGTGGAATTTTTTTATTTTTTTATGCAATAAAAATGACAAATGCAGATTATGAATTGGATTAAGTTAATACAAAAAGAACCAACTTAGCCAAATTTAATTTTAATGTGAAATTAATTCAAATCAGCCAAGTGATATTTTTCCTAAGAACCTAATCCAACAATGAATGCGAAATGTATTTTTTTGGAATTTTTAGATTTAATATTCACAAATGAAAAATACACACTTTTTTAGGGTTTTTATGTAATTTTTCGTGGAAATAAGATGCAAAACTTATGAAAAATTTACTGTAAGATAAACATAATGAAATGAGGCTACACTAATTTTTTGGAATTTTCTTACACTTTATGATTTTTTATGATTTTTTTACTAAAAACAGAGCGACTGTGGGTCTTTAATTCCTAATAAATCCATAAAATCAAATTATCTAGAGAGCTATTTATCTCAAATAGATATTGCAATAAGGAATGCAGGAGAATTGAAATTTCTCAAAAATTGTATTCTGGATTTAACTAAAAATCAATTACAGAAATCGCTCTAAAATTTATTTTATGCAAACGACAACTCCGAATTGGACGAAATTTGGACTTAATCAAAGCACACTTAGAGACATCATCTACAATTTTTTCACAATTTTCGAAGCAATAAATGACTATGTGTGAATTACATAGCATAATTAGGCAAAATATTACTCAATTTTAATCTCTGATTTTTAATAAATAATATAACGCTCACAAAAATGTAAATAAATCACTAGGAGATAAAGATTTTGTTTCTCTACAACAAGCTATTTTTCGTTCAAATAAATGATGCTATTTTGAGGTCCAAATGTTCATGCGAAGTCAGGGGTATCAATGCAAGACATAAATGAAAGAAACAAAGTAGAAATGTGCACAGGGGTACTTTTGGAAATATATAAATATGATAGATTGACTATGCAATATTCACAAATAATAGAAAAAAAATAAAAATGGACCTTTGATAATCGTGGATTCCAAGAATGGAACCCACCTCTTCCCCGCTAGGGCACGTAGGGACGGACGTGGGTGGCGGGACTTGGAGGCGGCGGCGCATGGGCACGTGGCACGGCGAGGAGCGAGGGGCGGGGCGATGGCGACCGCACGCATGGCGGCGCAACTATGGTGTGCTGCGAGGAAGCTGAAGGTTAGACATTGTGCGCGGAGGGTGCGTGGCGGGACTTCGTCGATGGAGCGGTGCCCAGCCGCGCATGGCGGAGGGGACGCTTGGTTGCCGTCGGGCTGGTGGCTGGAGGATGGCAACTGGGCGGCTACTGGAGAGCCACGGCAAGGAGCGCACGGCAGCGGATGGTCGTAGTGGTGCCACACGCGCGCTGGATGGCGGCATCGAGGTGGACAGTGACGCGTAAGGGTGGCGTGCGCTGCGCGCGGAGGTCGACTGGGCAGCTACTAGCGAGGAGGGGCGGTGACGCGGGCTCTACCACTCGCAGGAGGGCGAAAGGGCAGCCTGGATGCGTGGATGGCAGCGCGAGGGCCACGCGGCCACGGCTTGGATGCGCTGGCGTCACACGGCTGAGGCGCGGGGAGCTGGGGCTGCTGCTTGGCGGAGGAGGGAGCAGCGGTCGAACGCCTGGAAGTGGTGGCCACGGCTTCTTCCCTGTTACCTGCAATATCTTCTTTTTTTTGTTTTTTTATGTAATATTTTTTTATGATTTTTGTAAATAGAATATGAAAGTGTGATGAAGAGTGGTGATGTTTTTTTATGTAATGGTGGTGATGGTGACTTGATGAAGAAATAAGAATGGGAGGATGATGGTGATGGAGTTAGATGATGAATGTGGTGATGGTGATATGAATAAAATAACGATGATGAATGATGATGGTGAATAGTGGTGTGTGGTGATAAATGATGTAGAACAGCAACAAAAATATATTAGATAAATAAAACAAGGAGAATGAGAGGGATAGAAGATTACCTGTGGTTGGTGGAGGTTGTCGCCTGTGGAGGAGCAGATACACTTCTACTCCGATGATTGTCGCTTCGAGGAGACGGCGGGAAACTCCGAAGCTAGGCTGCAAGCTTGAACAGATGCTGCTACGTGGTCCTGGAACCATGGATCTCACCTGAACCTCGTCGTTGCTCTACCTGTTGCGTCGACGCTGTCACCAGCGACATATCAAGGGGCTGAAGTTCCTTATCAAAGAATGGTGGATGATGGAAAATGGAGGATGAGAGGTGAATATAAAGAGGAGGAAGGAGTTGGAAAAGAGATGGAGAAAGTGGAGAAAATGGGGAGTTAGTGGCTTGGAGTGGAAGGCAAGTAAGGGGAGAAGAGGTAAAAAGGACGATAAAATAAATAATTAATAAAATAATATAGTAGGCTACTAAAAATAATTAAAATAGTAATAATAAAATAATAATAATAATAAATCCGAAAATAATAAAATAAATTCGAAAATAATAAAAAAAGGGTGACATGTGGCGGCTCCAGGAGCGGCCACATGTCGCTCCTAGAAAATTCAAAAATTAAATGTAAAGAAAATCAAAAAGAAATAACAAAAGGGATTAAATCAAAAAGTGATCAACACTAAAGTTGCTCGTCTCAACGAGATCTATAACAATCGTGAAGGGCCGAAAATCAAAAGAAGTCATCTGTAAAAAATGTATTTTTGGGTGGTGCCTAATAGATATAAAATACTGCATTTTATCTTTTGTAATTTTTTTGGCATTTTTAATTAGGGAAAAAATCAAAATAAAGTTAGAAAAAATATAAAAAGAATATTTACTACTTAATCTTTTTTTTTTGGATTTTTAATAATTAAGAAAATAAAAACATAAAATAAAGGGCAAAAAGGTCAATATGTACAATATACAAAAGGGGCCTAAAACCCAAGTTTTGCATACGAGCTTCGATTTTAATGAAATTGGTCTCATTTTGAAGGTCTCTGAATGTATATTACTTTAAAAGTGAGTAGACCTAATTCAGAGTTTGTGTGAGAGAGATATGCGCATTTTAAGGCTCCTAATTTCAAACTTGGGTTGGGGTTTTATTGGTCAATTTTACAAGTTAGTATTTTTTTGATATTTTCCTTTATTAGTGTTAGTAATATATACACAATAGAGTTGATTTTATTGGATTTGGAGTTAGAATAAAATATATACAAATAAGGTATTTTATCTAATATACAGGTTAATATTTACAAGTGAAATTGGCTTCTTATTTAATGCAAATATGAATGCTAAAATGCAGATATTATGCTTGCATGCATGAATGCTAGTTATGCAAGATAAGGAGAAATACGTTGCTAGTTACTTGGGAACAAAGCTTTATTTTCAACTTTTAGAGTGATGAGTCACGGATTCATCAACCCCCTATGCTTAAACCTTGCTCATCCCTGAGCAACTGAAATGAAATGCAAGAGTGAAATGATTTTGGGTTCCATACCAAGGTCATGAATAAAAGTTGAATATGGAGCTTGACTCGACCTTTGGATTAATTGTGTGGCTGAACCTTATTGGGACCTGAACTTAAGAACCTAACAGACTCAAGTTCCACAAGTCTTCTATTCAAGACTCATCAATATTCAGGTCAGAACAAATCCTCAGACGCAAATTTCTAATGACTATGATTCTTACTTGTACTGTATAAGTGAAATGTAACTCTCCACATCAGAAATGGCTCAGAACCAGCCTCCTCTAACAAGGTAAATCTAATTACCTGGTCCAGTAACTCTTTCCTCGAGGAGCGGGGTATTCCCTTCTAAGTTCAAGTGCAACCAGCTCAAGAGGAGGGGGTAGAGAGAAAGAATGGACGGTAACCAGTGTAGCTACCTATCCCGGGATGCCTGACCAATGTAGCCAAATCATCCAACTGCATTTTCTTTGCTAATATACATACTCCGACAGGTATTTTATTTTCACTTGGACCTGACTGATTTTTTTTGTAGTTTTTGCATTTTTTCCCTTTTTTTCTTTTTTTTGAACTATATACAAGGTGCAGCATGTACATCAGGAGTTTTTCCTCTTGAGCCAGTAGACTATCCCTCTTTAGAAGCATTATTGCAACCCACAGCATCCCATCCTTAAACGTCAACACCACCAGATTAGGTTGAGATGCACTACCCTCTCTAGAGGAGGACGGATGTTTCCACCCGTGTGCTACTCCAAGCTAAAGGATTCTACCTCCTCACCACCTCATCAATGAAGAGCTACGTGCATAGTGCATGTCCAAGTTAGGTCATTATCTAAAAGAATCATGTGTGTGCACGAGATATTCTACTTAAACTGATTAAGATGACATGTGAACATAGACTTGCGGACTCAAAGAATTAAGTCACTTGACCTGAGAAATCTTAACTCCAGTTCCTATAAGGTTCCTACGAAATTAGGTGGATTAAGGTTTAATCAAGTCCTTCCTCAACATCTACTCATAACTTGGTGCAGAACCCACTAGCGTTCCACCTTGCATATGCAAGATATGCAGATGAGATGCATATGACATGCTATGTAGATGAATTAAATGCAAGACTCATTTTTTTGAATGCAAGGATGATATGCAAGAGTAAATAAGAAGCCTATTTTTTTTGTTTTTTTTGTTTTTTTGTTTTCAAAACTTTGGTATACCTCCTATGTTACAAGAATTTACAAGAGTTTATAAATATTATACAAGTATTATACAATATACAAGTATACAAAAAAAATTTCAATTTTTACAAAAGTTTTAAAAAAAATTCAATTTTTACCCACCCGTAATTATTGCAAAAAAATACAAAAAGAACGTGAAAATATGCGAAAGTACGAGCTATGGGTAAAGTATATATGTAATATATACACGCCCCCTATACTTAACATGTGTTATGTCCTCATAGCACGAAAAGCGAGGAAAAAGACATAGCTCGTGCTAAGCATAGGAGAGCTAAAATAACAAAAAGTATAGAAGTCGTCCCGCCCCCCTATACTTAGGCTCTGGCAGCCTAAGGGTAGAAGAAGATCAAAAATGGGGCGGGCGAGGTTAAGAGGGGAAATGGAGGAGTATATACACGACGGGCATCGGTCCCCCTATACTTAGGCTCTGGTCAGCCTAAGTATAGGACAGGAATGAGTGTGAGAACCGATGAGATCTAGAGAATATACAACAAATGGTGAAGAGACTCGGGTCACTCACCCCCTATACTTAGGATCTGATCATCCTAAGTATAGCTAAAAATGAAATGATATGGAGCCGGGGCGAGTGATTCGAATCACTGGGAGGGAGGGAAAATATATACAAGGAGAATTGAGAATATACATGGATCAAGAAGGTTTGTGACGTACCTTCTTGCAGGATCGTGGAGGTGGGTAATATACAAGTGTGTCGCTGTCGGAATCGTCCTCAGATGAATAGTAGTGTGGTGAAGGGATCATCCAACGCGGGTCGACACACGGTTGCTTGCTTAGATAAGGCTTGAGAACAGCCAAACTGAGCTTACTCATATAAATCACCTTGTCCGGACCCGATGAGCATTCCTCTGAAACTTCCTTCTCCGGAATATTGAAGGAAATTTTCTTAGTCGGTTTTCTAGAACCTGAATCATTGAAAGGGAGATGAGAGTGACGCGCCTTGAGAGGTTCGGCGGAACACCTCGAGGAATCAATTCTCGACTTCCTCTCACTAGAAAGCTGACTAGAAGAGGGAGCAACCGTGTTTTTATGTGGAGTCAATGTAATCGTGGTTGTCTCCTTTGAAGGTCCGGGATGTGGTGCAGTGCTGACCATGGGTTCCTCATCAGACGAGTCACCATATAGGTTGGAATATTCCTGAAGGGTCAGGACGTGTCTCGAGAAAGTGTTAGTGATCTCAGTTGGCTTGGCATTATTAGGCTCTTATGTCGGATCATCGAAATGATCATGGCAATCCACAAAGATCGTGTCCGACTCAATAATAGCTTCTGATCGTGAGTCCTCCTTAGAAGCTGTCATGGTGGTGGTGCAAGTAGTTGATGAAGTGGAGGTGTGGGGAGTCTCTGATCCAACGGTCGTCCGGACAATCAGTCTCTAAGGTGTAGTAGAGAGGTGGGACTCATCTTCCTCTCGATGGTTACGACTGTTAGCGGATGTGTGGGTCACCTTAGAGTAAAGTGTATCAAAGAGTGGGTGAGGTCGAAGCGCTCCCAATGCTGTAAAATTGATTTCCCGAGTCTCGCAATCTATAGTCGCCTTAGCCAAGGCTAAGAATGGCTTCCCAAGAAAAATCGGAGACTGGGAAAACTCTCCTCGGTGCTCGATGTCAATGATCGTGAAGTCCACCTGGAGTAGAGAACCTTGAAAAGTAACGATGATTGAAATATTTCCTCTCGACCGATGGATCGATCAGCCAGCTGAACGATCTCTCTCGACTTCCTAAGTGGCCTGAGTTTGATCTTGTCAAACACAGAGGTCGGGAGGATATTTATCGGTGAGTCATCATCAATTCTTGCATGTGTAAAGATAGTGTCTTTGATTTCCACATTCAACTCGGGGCAACCGCTTCACTCTGTGGCTTTTGGTCTTTCTCCCCATCACCAAGGAGGTGGCCATAGACACTATGTGTCTTTCAGTCCTTGTCCTCTTATTGCCCGACCTCTTGGGCATCAATTTACTTCTCACAAATCATTTGAGGTCGGGAAAGTGATCTATGGCCTTTATTAAGGGAAGATTAAAAATCAGTTCTTCATCGAGTGCTTCCCTTAGGGCAGGATCCAGTTTTTTTAGGTCTTTTTCATTTTCAATTTTTATGTGATTTTTTTTCACTTTTTTTGGTGTTTTGATAGATGAATTATCAGACTCAAGATTGGAAGGCAAGGGGTTAGTAGAAGAGGGAGATAGAATGGACTCCAACTATACAGAAAATGTGGGTTCCCTAATGCTTGCTTGGTTTTCAACATCAGATCTACTTACGTCCTTTTCCACTTTCATTCCCAAGCTGGCAGAAATTGAGTGCAATATTTCCATGATGTATCCCAACTTGTTACCTAATGTTTCATTTTTCACGATTAGTCGAGAAATGTCATCCTCCCAAAAATTCTCATGACAAATCATGGGAGAGTTCTGCTCAATTGGAGGATACTGCTGAGATATTGGGGTCTCATACTCAACACACCTAGATTCTGGCATGTACTGATGGGTCGAGTATGGACTAACTAAATGGAAAATATTAGTCAGAGCCTCATATGATAGAGTCAATGAAAAAGGGACTGATAAGTCTAGGTCATGAGTCCAATCTTGTGAATGTATAGGCTCTTCGGATGAAGGCTAGTTAATGGAGGCTTGATGTCAATCAAGTCTGGGAAATCAGGATGTGCAGGCCTCTCCATTCGGGTTGTTCGATCGACCATGTTATGTCCTAAGGTCAAGTCGAGATGTGTATATGTAAATTGTTGTCTGGTTTCTACTTAAGGTGAGAATGAAGTATGTGGGGCATATAATTTTGCCAATCATCTGTCTCAGCAGTGGCTTGCTCTTCATTTGATTCTTTAATTCCTGCAAGCTCTCAAGAATAAGAACAGTCAGCCCAAGATGGAAGTGGGTTCGGAGTGTTGGAATATGGAGTAGGTGAGAAATGTGAAGAAGTAGAGAAGTCAATCGAAGTTCTGACTTCATAATCGGGTTGAGGTGGAGTCGACCACGGGTAAGGGTCTCCCGTGGGTGGCGGAGGATACATGGAAGAATGAGAAGGTGAAGATAAACGGTATGTGGTCGAGGAGAATTGACCAGAGGTCACAGGGTATGGGGACCAATATCCCGAAATCTTTGAAGAGGAAAGGATGATTGTAAGCAGATGGAGGTAGAAAATGTGCAATTACACAGGATAACACACACAGACAGACTTAAAGACAAATGCAAGACAAACCCCGAGTTCACACTCAATACGGTGAAGGACCCGAAATCGAGTCTGATTTATCTAGTTGATTTTAAGTGTGAGTTTTATCAGACAAGATAGCAAAGGTTACGCGGCCTATAGTGAAGTCAGCTCAAAGCCGGATGCGTCTTCCCTGTTTAACATGTCGCCTAAGATACCGTCGGTCCTTCCTTTCTTCGCTCCTATCCTAAGTTGATGGATTCAAAGACCTGCCCCTATCTACCTGCAAGCAGGCGGAGGCTGACAAGGCCGGAATTTCACCCTGGGGGGTTACTGGCAACTTGTCGCGAAGTACCGCAATTTCGCCCCTATCTACCTGAGATAGGCGGAGGCTACTTGGTACTAGTCAGTGAACCTGAATAATTCAACTTGTGATATTTGCTAGGATCAGTCGGAACATGATATTGAAGGCGGGGATTTGGGCTCTGCCTTAAGGTGTTCACACACACTCAAGTACCCTCACTCAGTCTGAAAACAAGGTCAGGGATTAATCTCCCGCAAGCAGAATTTCCGATTTTATTGAATTTTTTTTGTCAAACATGTTAGCAGTCCCGATTTTAAGTTAAGTTATCACTGGTTTAGTCCAATCCACACAGCACGCCTATCGTCAAGTCCCAATTTCCTTTTACTTAAGTTTGAAAACCAAGAGAGAGAAATCGAGAAAAGTCGATGCACGAAAATCAATGATGCTTATGTTGAGTGAAGAATACTTACAGTGATCCCTTCGCTTTATGCAGGATGCAAAACAGAATTGAAAACTTTTATACTACATGCAAATGCAGACGACAAAATCCGCTCTTAGACAAGCAGTTTCTATTAGCGAGTGAAGCACAAGTTGATTTGACTAGATCTGCGGTCTAGGTGGGTCTTTTAAGTGAAGTGTGTGGTCCTAAAGAATTATGAGCACAAGCAAATCCTATAGTGGCTCGAGGAGCCGCTAGTGTAAGACTATTCTAAAGATTCAATCCACACAGCACACGGGGACACGGTTCCACTATGTTTACACATGCGAGAACCCAAACGGGAACCGTTGTAAATGCAGACACTTTTTTTTCACAAGATAAAAAAAAGAAAACTTTCTAGTGTCTCAACAGCCGACTTGATCCATGAATCGTCAGCCTCCGATGCACTTCGAGATGCGTCGACTTCAAGAAAGTCGCTCCAAGTCCATCGGGCCCTCGCACAAAAAGATACGAAAATGTCAGAGAGAGGAAAATAAATAGAAATAATTGGGAAAAAATGGAAAAATTACAAGGTGGTTCGGGGATCAGACTACCCGAGTAAATGGAAAACGTAAAATCTAATTCTCTAAAGTGATCCTAAGTCGTTTGCCTCCCCGACAACGGTGTCATTTGACAAACCTCGGAATCTACCTTTTTAATGTGTCGAATCGACGGTTTCATTGCAGTCGAGTAAATCCGGATCGATCAAAAATAACTGCACATATCGATTAATCGTCAAATGAATTAACGCGCGGTTTTATGTTTGTTTAGCCTGGGCAAGCCCCAGGGTTGACTCAAGGAGGCAAAGGAACAACTCAGGATCAAGCTAGAGGTATTAGAACGTGTTTTTCCAAGTGGAAATTTTTTAATTTTTTATGCAATAAAAATGACAAATGCTGAATATGAATTGGATTAAGTTAATACAAAAAGAACCGACTTAGCCAAATTTAATTTTAACGTGAAATTAATTCAAATCAGCAAAATGATATTTTTCCTAAGATCCTAATCCAACAATGAATGCGAAATGTATTTTTTGGAATTTTTTGATTTAAAATGCATAAATGAAAAATACACACTTTTTTAGGGTTTTTATGCAATTCTTCATGCAAATGAGATGCAAAAATTATGAAAATTTATTGTAAGATAAACATGATGAAATGAGGCTTCACTAATTTTTTGGAATTTTCTGACACTTTGTGATTTTTTTTATGAATTTTTTACTGAAAACAGAGCGACTGCGGGTCTTTAATTCTTAATAAATCCATAAAATCAAATTATCTAGAGAGCTATTTATCTCAAATAGATATTGCAATAAGGAATGCAGGAGAATTGAAATTTCTCAAAAATCATATTCGTGATTTAATTAAAAATCAATTACAAAAATCGCTCTAAAATTTATTTTATGCAAACGACAATTCCGAATTGGACAAAATTTGGATTGTAATCAAAAGACAATTAGAGGCATCATTTATAATTTTTTCACAATTTTTAGAGCAATAAATGACTATCTGTGAATTTCAGAGTATAATTGGGCAAAATATTACTCAATTTCAATCTCTGATTTTTAATAAATAATCTAACGCTCACAAAAATGTGAATAAATCACTAGGAGATAAAGATTTTGTTTCTCTACAACAAGCTATTTTTCGTTAAAATAAATGATGCTATTTTGAGGTCCAAATGTTCATGTGAAGTCAGGGGTATCAATGCAAGACATAAATGAAAGAAACAAAGTAGAAATGAGCACAATGGCACTTTTGGAAATATATAAATAAGACAGAGTGACTATGTAATATTCACAAATAATAGAATAAAATAAAAATGGACCATTGATAATCGTGGGTTCCAAGAATGGAACCCACCTCTTCCTCGCTAGGGTACGTAGGAACGGACGTGGGCGGCGGCCTTGGAGGCGGCGACGCACGGGCACGTGGCACGGCGAGGAGCGAGGGGCGGGGCGGTGGCGACTGGACGCTTGGCGGCGCAGTTATGGCGTGCTGCGAGGCGGCTGAAGGTCACACGCTATGCGCGGAGGGCGCGTGGCGAGACTTCGTCGATGGAGCGGCGCCCAGTCGCGCACAACAGAGGGGATGCTTGGCTGTCGTCGGGCTGGTGGCTGGAGGATGGCGACTGGGCAGCTACTGGTGAGCCACGGCAAGGAGCGCGTGGCACCGGATGGCCGTGGAGGTGCCGCATGTGCGCTGGATGGCAGCGTCGAGGTGGACAGTGACGTGCGAGGGTGGCGTGCGCTGCGACGGAGGCCAACTAGGCGGCTACTGGCGAGGAGGGGCGGTGATGCGGGCTCGACCACTCACAGGAGGGCGAAGGGGCGGCCTGTATGCGTGGATGGTTGCACGAGGGCCACGCGGCCACGGCTGGGATGCGCTGGCGTCGCACGGCCGAGGCGCGGGGAGCTGGGCTGCTGGTTGGCGGAGGAGGGAGCAGCGGCCGAGCGCCTGGAGGTGGTGGCCACGGCTTCTTCCCTGTTACCTGGAATTTCTTTTTTTTATTTTTATGTAATAATTTTTTTATGATTTTTGTAAATAGAAAATGAAAGTGTGATGAAGAGTGGTGATGCTTTTTATGTAATGGTGGTGATGGTGATTTGATGAAGAAATAAGAATTGGAGGATGATGGTGGTGGTGTCAGATGATGAATGTGGTGATGGTGATATGAATAAAATAATGATGATGAATGATGATGGTGAATAGTGGTGTGTGGTGATAAATGATGTAGAATAGCAACAAAAATATGTTAGATAAATAAAACAAGGAGAATGAGAGGGATAAAAGATTATATGTGGTTGGTGGAGGTTGTCGCCTGTGGAGGAGCAGATACACTTCTACTCTGATGATTCTCGCTTCGAGGAGATGGTGGGAAACTCTGAAGCTAGGCTGCAAGCTTGAACAGCTACTGCTACGTGGTCTTAGAATCATGTATCTCACCTGAACCTCGTCGTTGCTCTACCTATTGCGTCGGTGCTGTCACCAGCGACACATCAAGGGGCTGAAGATCCTTCTCAAAGAATGGTGGATGATGGAAAAATGGAGGAAGAGAGGTGAATATAAAGAGGAGGAAGGAGATGGAAAAGAGATGGAGAAAGTGGAGAAAATGGGGAGTTATTGGCTTGGAGTGGAAGGCAAGTAAGGGGAGAAGAGGTAAAAGCGAGGATAAAATAAATAATTAATAAAATAATATAGTATGCTACTAAAAATAATTAAAATAGTAATAATAAATAATAATAATATAAATACGAAAATAATAAAATAAATCCGAAAATAATAAAAAAAGGGGGTGACATGTGGCGGCTCCATGAGCTGCCACATGTCGCTCCTAGAAAATTCAAAAATTAAATGTAAAGAAAATCAAAAAGAAATAACAAAAGGGATTAAATCAAAAAGTAGTCAACTCGAAAGTTGCTCGTCTCAACGAGATCTATAACTTTTGTGAAGGGCCGAAAATTAAAAGAAGTCATCTGTAAAAAATGTATTTTTGGGTGGTACCTTATAGATATAAAATACCGCATTTTATCTTTTGTAATTTGTTTGTCATTTTAATTAAGAGAAAAATCAAAATAAAGTTAGAAAAAAAATAAAACGAATATTTACAAATTAATCTAATTTTTTTGGATTTTTAATAATTAAGAAAAATAAAAAGTTAAAATGAAGGGCAAAAAGGTCAATATGTACAATTTACAAAAGGGGCCCAAAACCCAAGTTTTGCATACGAGCTTCGATTTTAATGAAATTGGTCTCATTTTGAAGGTCTATGAATGTATATTACTTTAAAAGTGAGTAGACATAATTCGGATGTTGTATGAGAGAGATATGTGCATTTTAAGGCTCCTAGTTTCAAACTTGGGTTGGGGTTTTATTGGTCAATTTTACAATTTAGTATTTTTTGATATTTTTCCTTTATTAGTGTTAGTTATATATACACAATAGAGTTGGTTTATTGGATTCAGAGTTAGTATAAAATATATACAAATAAGGTATTTTATCTAATATACAGGTGAATATTTACAAGTGAAATTGGTTTCTTATTTAATGCAAATATGAATGCTAAAATGCAGATATTATGCTTGCATGCATGAATGCTAATTATGCAAGATAAGGAGAAATATGCTGCTATTTACTCGGGAACAAAGCTCTATTTTCAACTTTTAGAGTGATGAATCACAGATTCATCACCCGCGGCTATGCGATAACACGTGTGCCAAAGCTCAGGCAAAAGGAACCCAGATGGCATCAAAGAGAGAAAGCACGTGGAAAGTAAACACCACATCATTCGGGAGATTCAAAAGCGTAGTGACACCGTCATTACCAAGGTGGCCTCTGTTAACAACGTTGCTGATCCGCTTACCAAACCTTTGGCACAGAAGGTTTTCAACCAACATGTAATGAGTATGGATTTAAGGATTGTACCCGAATGGTTTTGAGGGCTAGTGGGATATTGTTACCCATGTGAGCCCGAGGCGAACCATTCCTACAATAAATGTTATTGTAATGTTTGATTTATCAATAAAAGTTTTTGGTTTATTTCACTCCCTAACTGAGATTAAATGAATGAATGAAATATAAGGTCCCTTATTACAATTTGGGTTATTTGTTATGGCCATCTTGATGATCATACAGATGTTGATTCAATTGTTGAATCATAGAGACTGGTGCTTCAATGAATATCTAAAGAGTTAGATGAATAATCATGCATCTATGAGAGGTCCCCAAGGTCTGTATTTGAGATGTGATCTCAATATCCAAGTCACTATACGTGGAATGTACAATCGACGTGTCCTTATTTCCATGTATCTGCAAAGAAAGAGTATTATTCTTGAGAGAGTGCGATTAGAATTCCATTTTAAAATTATAACTAAGTTTTGAGATAATGTGATTTAATTATCATAAATAATTTGAATTTGATTCATATTATTTAGATGCATGGGAGTGATGATCCAATATAATTAAATGCGATTTAATTATTATGGAGAAGAATAATGTGGACAGCATTATCCATATTATTCATATATATTATAAATGTGATTTATAATATATAAGAGATAGATATTTATAAACAACATTTACCATTTAAATGTTGATGTGAATTGGATTCACATTTGACAAATAAAAAATGTTATTTACATTTTATTTTGGATTGTGAATGTGATTTACAAACTTCCCAATGGCATGATTGCAATGTTCATAAAATAGATTGGATTTATTTTTGTGAGATAATTTACAATAAAAGTTATTATAAATTTTGGACATATTCATGAAATATAAAATTCCATGAAATAGGAAAGGTGGAGCAAGCTACCATGTAAGGAGGGTGGATGGCCACAATTCCTATATGGAATGTGGTGGTCGTTCACTCCTCTCACGGAAGGAAGCTTTCCTCCTTCTTATTTCTCCAAAGGTAAATTAATTTAATTTAAATTAATATATATATTATTATTCAATATATTAAATTTAATTTAATTAATTGTTGTTATTACCAACAAAATCATGACCACTGAAAGAAATACAAATCAATGTGAATCATTGGATTGTGTTGTCCATAGATTGGGATCCATGGACTCCATAAATATTATATAAGGAGAGGCAACCCTTGCTCTCCTTTACCAACTCTCACGAGATATCTCTCACTCTCTCTTTCTCTCTCTCTCTCTCATATCATCTCACGCCATCTCTATCTATCTCTAACTAAGTGGCAGTCCACTAAGAAATCCTAGAGAGATCGCCTTTGTCACTATGTCGTTGTACAGCCGCCTCGACTACTCATGGGTCTCTATCTCGATTGATGTTCCTCGCTCGTGAAGAAGACATTGGATCTCGTGAGACGAGATTAAGAGATCCACTGCTTGGATCAACACTTTGGATTACGAGAAGCACGTGGTTCATCACCACGCTCGCAAGCGCCTCTCCAGTCAGATCGGGCTTGAGACAGGAGGTCTCTTACGTTAGAGACTACGATCACAACCACGCTTCAAGAGGTAATCCTTATTCTTGTATGCAGTTTGATGAAATGACCCAAGAAATTTTATTGGATCTTGTGGTCTCATCATTTTAATTTTTTAAATTCCGTTGCACCGAATAACTAGTACGACTAGTCTCCCCGATAGCATATGATGCAATCTTCATGCTTTCATGATGCTCTTAAGTATTTTCCCATATCCTTCATGATATACTCAGGCTTAGTTGATTTATGTATAGGGGGGATGATCGACTTATTATTCTTTTATTTGAGTCATTGTAGTATAGACTTTTTCTATACTTAGCATGGATTATGTCTTCCTATGTTGCTCCTTGGTTACTATGAGGACATAATTCGAAATAAGTATAGGGAGGGTCATATATATATATATATATATATGTTATATATACGTTAGCCATAACTTTCTGTATTTTTAATAATATGACTAATATACTATATTAGGTGAGGATATATAATAAATGAATTTTAAATTTCATGTAAATATATGTAAATAATTTTTGAAAAGTTGTTTGTAAAAATTGATTTGAAACTATTTTTCAAATGATTTTTGAAAATGTTTGTAAATATTTAAAAACCTTTGAAAAAATTTTGTGAAATGTTTTCAATCTTTTGAAAAATAATCTTTTTGTAAATATTTGTAAAAAGATTGTAATAATTGTTTTGTAAAAATGTTTGAAAAACTCTTTGTAAAATTATTGTAAAATATGTTTTTGAAAATATTGTGAAAATTTTTGCAAAAATGTTTTCAAATATTTTGAACATTCTGTACATAATAATATTGTAATATTATTTGCATAAAACCATGTATAAAATTGTATATACTTGTATAAAAACCCTTTGTGAATATGTATAATACTAGTAAATACATATAATCCACTAACCCTTTCCAAAAACTCCTAAAATTTTTAAAAATGTTTTCAAAAGCCCATAAAATTTGCAAAACCTTTTTGAAACTCCATAAAAATTTCAAAACTATGAAATTTATTTCACTAAAATATCTTTGCATTGCATAAGCATTTTTCAGAATAAGTTTGACAATTAAAGTAGTCTAAATAAAATATGAAGATTTGAGCTTGTTCTAGACCTTAATCTATACAATTTCACAAGATCCTTATAGGAACTAGAATTAAAATGTTTCAGGGTCATGAGACCTAATTCTTTGAGTCCACTAGACTATGTTCACATTTCTTCTTGATTAGCCTAAGTAGAATATTTCGAAGTGCACGCATGACTCTTGAGAACAATGACCTACCTTGAACAAACACTTTGCACTTATCTCAACTCTGATGAGGTAGTGAGTACATGATTCTTTAGCTTGAGAATCATGTGTGTGGGAATATACACCATCCCAATGGGAGGCCAGTGCACCCATCCCAATCTAGTGGCATGGACGTATAAAGACAGGATGTGGGTTGTAATAAAGCTTCAAAGCACGGATAGTCTACTGGATCAAGAAGAAAAATTGCTTATGCAAATGCTTCTGTATATAGTAAAAAAAAGTACAAAATCAACATTCCAAAAGAATATATGGGCACAAAGCTAATGAAAAATCATGCCCGGCGGAGTATGTATCAATAAGCAAGGCTTATACTTCAAAGTCAAAGTTACAAGGATGCCTACATTTGGATATTGGCTACAATGGACAAGTTTCATAGACTATGTGACTACACTCATCATAGTCCATTCTTCTTTTATACCCCCTCTTCCTTGAGCCGGTTGTACTTGAACTTAGAAGGAAATACCCCGCTCCTCGAGGAAAGAGTAGCTAGGTTGGGGAATCTGGGTTACCTCGCTGAGGAAAACTGTTTCTTGCTTTTACTGATGAGAAGACATACATTCACATACACCGTACAAAGTGAGACATATTCATAAGGGTTTGTGTATGAATCGACTTATTCTGACCTGGTTATTGAGGCTAATTGAACAAATGATTGTGGAGCTTAAGGATTATTATGTTTTAGATCATGTTCCTGATAAGGTTCTGACACACTAACAATCCAAAGGTCTTAATATGCTCTAAACTTTGATTTTATGAAGATAAGTTTGAAAATCACTATCATTCTAAGTTCTTTAATTTCCTTTTATCTATTTTCTCTTTTGTGTCACTTATTTTTCTAATAAATGTTTGCTAGGGATTACCAAAGGTAAGTATAGGGGGTGATGAATAGCTATTAATCTACCTTTATTCTTCCATTTTTGCTTTAAAACCCTAGTAAAACATCTATAAATACCATTAACTTATATAAATTAACAACTAGCATTGATATGTAATTAACACGTTAATACATCTATTGAAAACCAAAATTGAAGAAAAAAATAAAATAAAAATAAAAGGAAGTATTAAAGATACTACTGAACCTAAACCATGAGATCAAGTCGATATTGAATAGGTCGAGCATAAATAAAGTAGGGGGAGATACGGGCAAACTTTTGTACAAAATTCCCATGAAACTATAATTCTTTATATTCTATATATTGTGTCCATAGCTCATTTTCACACTATTTTATTTTTTTATTTTAAACCCTTAAAATAATAATGTTTTCAAGATGAAACTTGTACATAATAGTATATAGAAAATTATAAAAAAATGCCAAAATAAAATATGCAAAGTGCATATGGTACACACAATGAAAGACCTGCAAACAAAACTTCATATATCAATATCTACTCCAGAGTAACTCAAATTGAACCAAACTCACATCCATTGTATTTCAAATTAAGTTATCTATCTAATGAAGATTGTTTCATTGCAAATGGAACTAAGATACAAAAGCCAGCTTTCTAGGGCACATTATACTGGGGCATCTGTATATAATATTATTTTATTTAATTCTTTACAGTTTTACTCCCTTTATAATATAAAATAATTATATGTAGTAGACATTAATATATCGAAATATAAACATAAATTAAATCATTTATAATAAATCCAAAATAAATAATGAAGTTCAATACATGGGTATATTATGCCTACAATATGTATACATGTAATTATTTACATACATAAATAAAATAATAAAAATAAAACAAAATATGTAAATATATATTAAGTAATACTGTAAATATATAAAATATGTAAATATACTAATATGTATATAAAATAAAAAATAAAAATAAAATATACAAAATATAAGTATGTATACCTATATATGTACTTGTAAATATTAACATATAATAAATATGGTTTTAAAAATAAATAAAAATCATCATAAAATATTTTATAAATTAATAAACATTTCTATTTTTTAATTTTTATTTAATAAAATCATTTACTCTTTAAAATTAATTTATACATATTTTATTTATCTTTTGTCCTGACTTGGTCCTACGTGGACCAATCAGGAGTGAGGGAGTGTTGACCCCTCGGTCAACACCTCCCCCATGCAGCCTACCCCTCTGACTTTTGTCAGAACTATTAAGACCCTCACCTTCTCCCCACTTCTATGCCTTCTCCATGCATCCTCTTCCCTCGGTTTCTTCATCACTTTTGTGCAATCCATCTCCCTCTACCATGCCCTAAGTGTATATATCACCAACTGCATTCCCATCTCACGCAATCTCACTCACGAGATCACCCCATCACCATGTTTATAAATAACTGTCTCCACCTTCCTGCCAAGTTTTGTTCTTGTCCGAGCCATCGTAACCCCTATGATCATTCATGGTGTGTTCCCCTTTGTGACAGGAAGGCAGAACATCTAATCTACATCGTAGAGAAGGAATTCTGAGGGGGAGATCCATATCGTCAGAGCATCTCAGGGAAGGTCTTCAATTCTAGGTATTTTCCTGTTGAGGGCAACTTAATGAGCTATTTAGGTCGTATTTTTAATCCTTAGTGTGTTCTCATCTTTTATTTTAAGTCATTTCATGTTATTTAGCTTTAGATTTTTTATTTGTAGTTACTTAAAGCACTAGGCTCTGGCCATTTGTTTTATCGTGCTTTACTCATTATTTTGACCATCCAATGCCACCATTTCATTCTCCATAACTTCTACATCAGATCCCTATGCCCAGATTAACCTGATTTTACGAAAATCAGTTATTCATATCATCGCCTCTGCCTCTTGTTGGAGATATGCCATCCACCTCCATTTTTGTGTAATCCAACGTCAAAATGGGTTGAGGCGATACCCCCTCGAGCCCTTAACATTTTTTGCAGAAGCTTGGACCAGATAGCCCACCTGGAGCTCGATCCAGGGCCTCCTCCAGTGAGGCATGGACCATCTGAAGGACTCCTACAGGTGCAGAAGGCCCCCGAGATCATTTTGGACTAGTCAGGAGTGCGAGAGGACCCCGGATGCTAGAGGAATCGAAGATCAAAGGTGAATTGGGAAGATGGTCTTCCCTGTTCTTGGAGAGGCTCCATCACCATCTCATCAAAGATGCAACCCTGATCTAATACGGGTTGTTGGTTTAAATCAAGCTACTGTGCTCGCTTGGCCCTTGGATCGTTAATGGTGCAACGTTGCAGCATCAAGACCGCAGGATCAACCGTACGCGCCAAGCACGCCTCTTCTCTAGGTATATTTCATGTAAGCCCCATTTCTTTTGTAATTTTATTTTAGCACTGTAAATAAATTATAACGTGTAAAATAAATAGTATATCTACAGTATGGACCCCAAGCTTCATTGTATTTGCATTTCTGTCATTTTGCTTCATGTGTAGATGTATGTAAGGCATTGTAAATTTTGCATGTATGTCCTTAAGTTTTATGGACCTATTATGAAATGAAATTTTAGTTTAATTAAATTGTAAATAGGTCCCTCTCAGCTTTGTATTTTTATTTTCTGAGTACTACTTTTATTAAATATTTTCTTTCTACTAAAAATTATAAAAAAATTAGTATAGATAACGGGTAACTTGCTTTTCATGCATAATTTTCATTAGGGTTTAAACTTAACTTTTATATTTCTAAAGATACAAAAACATGCTTTTATTCCCTATTTAGTATAGAAAACCCCATAAAAATAAAAATACAACTTCAAAAAATTGCAAAAAGATATATTATCTATATTATAATATATTCTACAGCATTTTCAAAAATCATTAAAAACACAAAAAATAGAAGTTAAAAATCACAAAACCAAAAAAAGATTATATAAATTAGCATAATTGTATAAAAAATCAAAAATGTTTCTTTTTATCTATGAAATTGCTTTATTATATCAATTATATACTAAAAAAGTTTTGAATTTGTATTGGACTTATTTTATATTTATTAAACTCAAAACAATCTCATGGATTTTATATATTCATTGTTTTGTTCTTTTTAATACTTTAAATATCCATAAAAATTTGAAAAATCATGTAAAATTATCAAAAACGAAGAAAATATAAAAAAGACAAAAAAACACTTTATTTTTTGTAATTTAACTTTATTTTGACTTAAATAAAAATCTAGATTTTACATATTATCTATATTTTATGGAAGATATAATATCCATTCTTATTATATAATTAATTATCTTAATGTAAAATAAAAAAGAAATCTAAAATTTCCAAAATTAAAAACAAAATATAAAATTATAAATAAAAAATAAAAAATATATAGCAATTTAAATCCATAAAAAATAAATTAAATTAAAACCCACCTAGCCGATAAAAACACAAAAATTTATTATTAATTAGCAACAATGAACAATAATTACTACACTTCATTTTGCCTCCAGTGTTAGACACTCTACCAACTTACGTCTATACACATATTTATTTAGTGTTATAATAATTTTGGACTCATATACATTATCGCTTAATCTAATTGTGGGTTGATTTGTTGTTTGAATTTGGATCGGTCGACGCAGCGATGAGTGTGCTAACTTGTTAGCGCACCACGATAGGTCTTGTTCAGCATGTAGCCTTCATTGAAGTTCTGTCATATCCTCCTTGTTAAAAGCTGAGTAGAAGATCAAGAGAAGAGGATGAAGGGAGTTAGTAGTTATCCTTCAATCAAGAAGCCCAGGTGATCATAATTATTGAAGTGTGTCATGTTCCCCGCCTTCGATTTATTCCATCTTCGAGTGTATATTAGGGGCGTGAATGGGGCGGGTATCCGATCCGTTCAACCATGATCCGTCTCGACCCGTCATTACCGGGTTGACGGGTCAACTCGACCAATTCCCACGGGTAACCATAATAACGGATACCGGAGATCTCGGTTACCCGCGGGTACCCGTGCATCACTAAAACACATCAATCCATGATATGATTGAGATGTGAAAGTTTCTAGCTTAGGCATTTTTAAGAAAAAAATCAATGCTAATAAATCCATTATTCTGCACAAACATTGTTTATACATTCACACAACTTTTGGTTGAAAAGATCACGATGAATACAAAATCAAAAGAACAAAAAAGAAAACGGACTTCGATAAACCGGCTTCTATCTATGCTTATGATTTTTCAAAGCAAATTAATATGTTTATCTTCGAATTTTAAATGATCAACACTTTATAAATAAATACTCATTTTACTTTTGATGGGTCAAATTAAAAGCCCATTCTAATTGGAATATCACATGGCCCAAATTATCGATTTCAATCACAATATTAGATCTCGATCGAAATGAAATTTCGATCGGATTTTGACCAAAGTTTTGGTCATTTTGATTAACATTCCTTTTATCTACCATCCATCTAATTAACATATCGGTCATTTCGCTCGACTTTTGGCACTTGTCGAAATCAAAATTTCGGTCGTATTTTGACCAAAATTTTGATCATTTTGATTCATTTCTTTTATCGACCATCCATCTAGTTAACATATTGACCATTTCGATCAAATTTTGACACATCGAAATTGAAATTTTGGCCGGATTTTGATCAAAATTTTGATCATTTCAGTTAGTATTTTTTTATTGACCACCCATCTAGATAATATATCGACCATCTCGGTTGAATTTTGGCACTTATCGAAATCAAAATTTTGCGAAATTTCAACGAAATTAGAGACCGTGGTTCGATTGCTAAACGTTGTGAACTTGACGTTTATTTGACATATTTATTTTGTAATTCACCTCGTTGATGGCATGCATATGACATTAAATGTACTTTTTAAACTTCCTGTTTAATTAGTTTTACACATTAAAAATACTATATCTTTTATTTATGTTAAAATACAGGCATCTAGAATCCTCTTCTCTTGAAGTCATCTAATAATCTAAATCTCGATTCATAAATTTTTATTATCCCGATTCTAAGTAATGGTCTCAATCACAAGCAATTTTGAAGTCGAGATGGGCAAGGAGATTGCCAGGTCCATGGAAAAGATCCATCATCCCATGGTTATTGCCCGGGTTGGAGGGGCAATGAAATGGATCGATCTGTGGGTATCCATGGATCATAGGGTCGGAGCTTCATATATTATGGATCAAACAGGGTCGGGTACCCGATCTAGAATAGTTTGTAGGATAGTCATAGGTTTAGGGTCGACCCATGTGAGATCGGATCGGATACCCATCTAACCCATAACCCGAACTACCCATCAAACCCATAACCCGAACGAGTTATGGGTTAGATGGGTACCCGATCCGATTTCATATGGGTCGACCCTAAACCTATGAGTATCCTACAAACCATTCTAGATCGGGTACCCGACCCTTTTTGATCCATAATATATGGAGCTCTGACCCTATGATCCATGGATACCCACAGATCGATCCATTTCATTGCCCCTCCAACCCGGGCAATAACCATGGGCTGATGGATCTTTTCCATGGACTCGGCAATTTCCTTGCCCATCTCGACTTTAAAATTGATTGTTATTGAGATCGTTACTTGGAATCATGATAATAAAAAATTTATGAATCAAGATTTAGATTATTGGATGACTTCAAGAGAAGAGGATTCTAGATGCATGTATTTTTAACAGAAATAAAAGATATAGTATTTTTAATGTGAAAAAATAATTAAACGGAAAATTTAAAAAGTACATTTAATGCCATATGCATGCCATCAACGAGGTGAATTACAAAACAAATATGTCAAATAAACTTCAAGTTCACAATGTTTAGAAATCAGACCACGGTCACTAATTTCGTTGAAATTCCGCACAATTTCGATTTCGATAAATGCCAAAATTCAACCGAGATGGTCGATATATTATCTAGATGGGTGATCGATAAAAGAAATACTAACCGAAATGATCAAAATTTTGATCAAAATCCGACCGAAATTTCAATTTCAACGTGTCAAAATTTGATCGAAATGGTCAATATGTTAACTAGATGGATGGTCGATAAAAGAAATGAATCGAAATGATCAATATTTTAGTCAAAATACGACCGAAATTTCGATTTCGACAAGTGCCAAAAGACGAGCGAAATGACCGATATGTTAACTAGATGGATGGTAGATAAAAGGAATGTTACTCGAAATGACCAAAACTTTGGTCAAAATACGACCGAAATTTCATTTCGATCGATATCTAATATTGTGATTGAAATCGATAATTTGGGCCATGTGATATTTCAATTAGAATGGGCTTTAATTCGACCCAACAACAGTAAAACTAGTATTTATTTATCAAGTGTCGATCATTTAAAATTCGAAGAAAAACATATTATATTTGCTTTGAAAAATCATAAGCATAGATAGAAGTCGGTTTATCGAAGTCCGTTTTCTTTCTTGTTCTTTTGATTTTGTATTCATCATGATCTTTTCAACCAAAAGTTGTGTGAATTTATAAACAATATTTGTGCAGAATCACGGATTTATTAGCGTTGATTTTTTTTCTTAAAAATGCCTAAGCTAGAAACTTTCACATCTCAATCATATCATGGATTGATGTGTTTTAGTGATTCGCGGGTACCCGCGGGTAACCGAGATCCGTTCATATAACTCGGGTATCCGTTATTATGATTACCCGTTGGAATGGGTCGAGTCGACCCGCCAACCCGGTAATGACAGGTCGGGACGAATCATGGTTGAACGGATCGGATACCCGCTCCATGCACGCCCCTACGTTTGAGGACACTAGAATTTGTGCAAACTTTGGACTTTGATTTATTACAATTTGTGCAAACTTTGGACTCTTTGAGGACCCTACAATTTATCCCTTACCGCACTTTTAAAATAAACCAAACAAAAAATAATAGAAAATCACGTTTGTCCCTCCAAAGAATATTTTACCAAAATTAATTTTATTAGGATAAGAGAACTCGCCCATATTAAATGGTTAGTTCTCCTCCGGACACGATTTCCAAAGATACGATTATCTCTTTTTATTTCATCTTATTTCACCCTATTCATATATTTATCTCACTTTATCTACCCTTATTTCACCTTATTCCTATCCCTTCAGACGAACAAAGAATAAACTTTTATTCTCCTTATTCCCCATCCTTATTCATGCTTAATGCCGAACCGAACGTCGCATCAATTTCTTCCTGATTCCACCTCACTATCTCACCTTCCTTGTCTTCAAAAAGAATAAAACGTGAGTTTTCTTTTGACAGATCCTATTGTTCAAGCAACTAATCAGTGCTATATTTTGCTATCTAAATTCCTGGATGGTAAAATAAGATAACACTGTCTCACTCTCACCAAGTAAATCGATCAAGTTCGCCGTAGAACAGATTTGTTAAAATACAAAAACATGAATATGATACTATTAATAATACATCACATATGACAAACAAACTATGTCACATCATACAACTCATTATACAGCCCACCAAATCCTTTTTCAGATTTTCCAATTTCTATATCCCACATATTCTAGCCTTGACGACAAAAGATGTAGACAAAGCAGCATGGAGCCCGTGAATAGGTGAGCCCACCCTTTTCCACCCCAATCTCTTCCTCCCCTCCGGAGCAACACCGAAAAAGCAGAGCGACTCTCTTTCCAACCACAACCATTAAATTGTTTTTGATAAGTGATCAATTGTTCTAACAAATCAACAAAAATATATGCAAAGGAAAGAGCAATCAAACAGACAACGAACGGTCCTTCTTCCTCCCATCATTCATACCAATTAAATCCCTTCAACGTGGTGATGAATACGATTTAACACAAATGGTGATTGCCATTGCTGCATCACCGTCACACACTACGGATAGTTGGAAGAGCAATCCGAGGGTCGCCTTCCAATGTCAACTTGGGCCTCAGCCCCAGGGCACCATCAAATATATCTGATGGTGATTTGGTAGAAGACGATTATATGAGCAACAGTAAACATATTTTTTACAAATCTAAATGAATGTGAGTCAAAGCACAAATTTACACATTTAATCAAAAAGGATGGCCGCAATTCTTGGCCCCACCAATCCCTCGATTTTACATGCTTAAGGGAATGAGAACATCAAATGTTGTGAAGCATGCACGACCAGCAAGAATCCTTATATATGTGATTTATGTGATGGTGTCTATGCATGCGACTTCTATACCCGACCGATTGCCTCAACTTCGAATCGCTTGATCTTGTCGGCAATCCGTTTCATATTGTCATCGAATACATATGGCACCTTTTCAAACCACGTCGCATTCCCATCAGGAGGGATCGGGACAAACTCGCTGCAGGGTTCGCCGAGCACGTTGATGGTGTTGTGGTAATGGTAGTACCGGATCTTCTCCTCAGTTTTGTGAAGGGTCTTCCCCATAACATTCTCCGACATGTGAACACCAGTAGCATATGCATTCCTTGCCTGAATCGCGTACTTCCTGTCGCGCCTCACCCCGGTTATGGCATTGCGGAATACTAGCTTCTCGAAACCCCATTCACTGGTTATCATAATATCAAAAAAAACATTTTTATTCACGCAGAGTGCAAAAGCTGATATACTAGAAAAATAAAGTGATAGGTGAAAGAAGAAACCACTAATCATCATTTCGAGAGAAAATTAAACAAAGTAATAGCGGGAATTGCAGCGCAGTGGTCCTAATGGTGTTCTCCACCACACGTATTAAATTATAGAGAGACATTCGTAGTTGTAGCATCGAAGGACAAAGGCAGCATGTAAACAATAGATAGCCCGTCATCAATGGTAATCATATAACGCTGCTCTACCGACACACATTTCCCTACTTTATTCTCAATTTAGCTTGGGCATCTAACTTAATCAATTTAATGGATCGTGTCATGTGGATGGAGATGCGCCATTTACATACTTTCATGTCAACAATGATGTGCCATCCACATTTAGACTTTCTTATACTTAAAATCTCGAAAGTGACGAGACGAGTTCCTACCAATCGTCTAATTCTACAAACTGCTGCGAATCACCATTCACCGTCTAAATAGAAAGCAATCGATTCACTATTAAATAAATCTAATTTTTGTAGCGACATAAATTCATGTATATAGAGCAATCCATGTGCAGTTTACTGGTTACTCCCGATCACAACCCTCAGAAAGTGTATGCCAGTTGCCAGATCTATATTTAGCATTTGAACCAATTAAGGAGACTATTCAAGAAATGTATCATAACTAAGCTAGTCGTTTATGGGTTTAAATCTTGACAAGAATCGAGTAGGAATCGAGCCAACGCTTCGCGATTAATGAAAGTTTTGATGGGATTCGGTGAAATCTTCGCAAAATAGTAGCAATGCAAACAATTAAAACCCAAATTGAGTAGGTCTCACCTGGGGTAATTTCTCTTGGGGTCATCCACGCAGAGCTTGCTGGACATGGGATTCTGCTCGATTGTGAACTGGGTGTAGTCCTTGAACTCCTCCAGCACGCTTTCCAGCGTATTCCCGTTGGGCACATAAATGTACTCGTCGACATCGAAGTAGAACGTCCAATTGGCAGCGTGACGGTAGCGGTGGAGACAGTCATTCACGATCAGGAACTGGTTGTAGTAATAACCATCGTACGCCGACTGGTCGCGTATGTCCTGCACGGTGGCCCGGCCAGCCTTTACCCACGGATCGAGTGCCTTCCTCACATCGGGGCTGATGCCGCCAGCGTCGTGGAAGACGAAGTGGGAGTTGGGGCCGAAGAAGTAGGCGTGGTAGGCGATCCACTCCCGCATCCGCTTAGGGCTGAGGTCGCCGTAGAGGGAGGAGCCGCAGTAGAGGTAGTCGTATTTGTAAGGGGGGTGGAATCTGGATTCTTTGTAGGCACCGGGGGCTTCCTCAAGGGCAAGAAAGCGCTCGTAGCGGCGGGAGGAGGTGGAGTAGTAGGCGTTGACGAATAGCTTGCCCCCGGAGCTGTCGGAGTTGGGAACGGAAGGGAAGGTGCAGTTGACGATGACGACGGTGTAGACGTGGCCGTAACCCCAGTCGGGAAGCATCTTGTACGCCTTGGTGCGGACGGAGGAGGAGTTGGGGGAGAGGGGGACCCACTCGCACTTAAACCACGGCTTCGAGTAGACGTGAGCCGGCTTAGAGGCGAGACCCACTATGGCGAAGGAGTTGGGGGCGCCGCGGTAGGCGCCCATGAGGACGAACAGGGCCGCGGCGTTGCCGAAAGGGACGAAAGTACGCTTGTTGGGGTCAAGCACTGTGCTGTAGGTAAAGGAAGAGGCGGAGGAAGAGGAAGGAGAGGAGGCGAGCTTGAGGTTCGCGGTAACGGAGGGGCAGGAGGAGAAGGAGAAGAGGGAGTGGTAGGGGTGGAGCTGCCAGGCGGCGAGGAGGAGGGACAGGATGAGGAGGGCTGCAGCGAAGGGCTTGGGGAAGGAGAGGGGCGGTGACATGACGGAGGAGAAGAGGCCGCCGCTTGAGAGATCCTTCCTCATGCTGGAGCTGGAAGTGGACGGATTGAGGGACGGAGGAACAGTGTGCTGTGTGTTTTGTGTCATGTGGGGGAGGTTTAGATGCGTGGGGGCTTTTGCATTGGTGTCCCTGTTTAGATAAAGGATTTTAGTTTTGGTACTAACGCCTTGCCAGCTTCTTGTTGGGAGGGTTCTTGTTGTACTAAACTCTGGAATGTACTGGAATTCGTCCTTCGTTGTCACATGGAACTGCAAAAGAGTGAGAGAAATTTTGTTTTCCCGGAGTTGTATTTTTTTTATTTTTAAGAGGAAAATAGAAGAGATTGACAATCTTGCTATTTGCTTGCACAAACAATGAGAGAAACTTAGGTGATGATAAAGTGTTTGTGTATTTATAAGTAGGGTCCATGAAAATTAATTTCCAACTATTCTAAAATGCAAAGAAAGCAAAGAAAGTGAGAATTTAAGTGGCATTTTTCTTTCGGAAAGTGACAAATTTTTATTTCAGAGAAAAAGGTTAAAAACTCTTGAAAACTAATTGGTCAAACGGAAAGTAATATTTCAAAGTAGACTTCAAAAAAAAAGCAATATTTCAAAGAAAAAGGAAAAAACTCTTGAAAACTAATTGGTCAAACGGAAAACAATATTTCAAAGAAAAAGGTAAAAACTCTTGAAAAGTAATTGGTCAAACGGTAAGTAATTTCCTTTCCCTCTCTTTTTACCCACGTAGGAATTACAACCCTACTTTCATGAGATGCATTAATGTAAAGAGAAAAATTGGACTGCCCTGACCTTATTTTTTATTATTTTTTTAATATCATCATTTATTTTCATCACCATATTCATCTAATATGTCATTGCAATTTTGTCATAAACGTCTAATTTTAACGGTCATAGATTTGATATAATCGACATAGTCTGGATAGAGGGTATACAAGTCTCTATTTCTGACAAAATTGGAATGACATATTATAGTGATATAATGATGAAACTGCATGATGATATTTCTAAAAAAAATTGCCAAAAAATGGAACGAGAGTAACGTGTTTCTGCCCTCTCGGGCAACCGCATTTTTCTCTAATTAAAAGAAGATTTTTCATGCATTTTTATATTGGATGGATCAACAATGCTCAAGCATAAATCATAATTACTGGATACTCCAAGGAATCACCAACCGGAGATTACTACGAGCTCTAGGCCTTGTGAATCTCACATCTACACCACATCCCTCCTCTTCAACCTACAGATCATACACCTCTACTACCCCTATAATGGCCCCTTCTTTTTAACCTTACTCGTCATCCATGTGGAAGGAGATCCCATTCATCTGAGTCCATGATATTAGCAATAACTAATAAGTATTTTGTATTTAAACTAATTTTATTGGAGGTGAACACCCTCCATAAAATAAGATATAGCACAGCTATCGGAGAATATGACTTCTCTATCTTTGTCACGAAGCGCTCTAACTCCAGATTGCAAGTTCTTTTCAAAAATGTGTGTTTATATCAATATGTGGTTGCCGCACTAGTTTGATGACTCGTTCTATAAGCTTTCATAGTTAGATTATACATGATCAATCAGCATGTTTGATTGATGATTTGTGGTCTTCTATTTATGTTGGATTTCTTACGGGGTTGTTCACAATTCATAGCTCGCTCTTACCCTAGATGTTGTTCATGCCCCTGTAGTGGTGAGATATAGTATTATGTTTCCTCTAATTCTGTAACGAATATGATTTTTTAACCTCCCACTAAATTTTTATTTTTGCACATATTACTATAACTGTAATATTCAATTCATATTATCAATATTAGAGAATTGAATGTCAATTGAATTAGATATTTATACACCATTAATCCCTCCCTATAATTACCATAAAAATCTATGACAATTCTACTCACATTGCTTCTTCTCTGCCAATTTCCCTTGTGCAGAGAGAGAGGGATAGGGAGGGAGAGAGAGTCAATAAGAGGAGCCTTATCAGAAGGCTATTTCTCCTTTAGGAGATGATGCAGTGCGCTAAGGGAGCACAAGGATGTACAGACGGTGTGGATAGTTGCGGATAAGTAAGCACAACTTGGAGGTGCACGGACTCGGATTTGAGATATGTATCATTATAGGAATTTTCATATGACTAATGATCATATTCGAAATAAGATCTAATATTGTAGGTATCGATTTAGGATTTTGTATAACAATTATCACATCCGAAATACGACCTCGTAATGTGTGTATCGATTTTTTTAGGAGACCGAGCATGCATAATTGTTTGTTTGAGATAAGAATTGTAGAAGTAGGTGTAGGCATGTGACTATGCGAATGAATAATGATTATCTAGAAGAAAACCCTTAAACATACGTGTCAGGTCTATAGATTTAACAACCATGTATACCCATTCATGTATACATATTCTGGATCATGCTATAGATTCCTCGAGATTCCTGATGTGTTATGATTCAACTCGTGAAGATTTAATGATATCTATATGTCTACATGAACTGTTGAGATGTTGTTTTAAATTCTTAGAGTAGTTTTTGCAAAAAATACCCTAATTGGAGTTGTAATAATGGAACTCTTTGTTGAATGAACTTTTATAGAATTGATATTATCTATGCTCAATGATTGCCATGAATGTTATCGATAACGGTTCGGTTGCGCAATCTTTTATCGCATGCTTCCGCCATTCCGCGCTACCCGTTCTGTTACAAATGGTAGCAGAGCTTTGGTTCCTCTGAGCATAGGATATCCACAACCATATTAATCAAAGACTTAGATACCTAGAGTAATACTTAGGTATTACATGTAAGTAGTTGTCACTTTATATTTCCAAATCACATGGACCTTTTTCTGAAACTAAGGTGAACATAGACTATGAATCATCAATAATTAATGAGATCATGGACAAATAACAATTATTACCAGAGTTGATGAATATTGGTGACTCACTGGAAAAAAACATCTCGTCCGAAATTTTGATGGATTTATCCCGAAGACCTTTATTCACAATAACAACCCTTTTATCTTGGAGTGAGAACATGAGTTGGAGAAAGTTGAATTTGAAATCAAGAGATGGATGAGGTTAAGAAATGAATACAAGAGATGGGGACGTCATCTGAAAGTTTAGACTATCTTAAAGAGAAGCATGTTATATTAGTACTGATAAAAAAAGATACAACAGAGGAGTGGCAGATTGAATAGGAAAAAATCACGGTTTTGAGACATCTACCATTGAATGGAGAGTTTTTATTGAAACATCTATTGAATGTTATAACCTTGAAAATGCTAGTGATTCAAATATATGTGAATTCTTAAGTATTGATATCGTAATAAGATGATCAAAGAGTATGTGATAGTGATATGGAGTTCGAGAAGTATGAGAAGCAAGTGAATTGTCCGTTAGTGATGCGTGATCATCTTAGTTACATCACAGAAAAAATATGTTATTAAGGATTGTTCTTGATGCCTTTTCAGATGATTGTTTGAGGTTACCTTCTTACAGATAAGTGGATTTTTTCATTGATGTTATTTAAAAACCTACATTGATTTTGGAAGCTCCTCATGCACATGTTGAATTTAAAAGATTAAAGAACTGGTTACTATAACAACTGTATATATGCATTCTTTTTGAGGAAAGAAAGATGGATCGCAATCGTCACATTTATTGTTGAAATGTTATAAGGTATTGGAGGAATATTTACAGCTTTGAATTAATGATTTACTGCTTTGGATTAATAATTTAACCAGTGGATTATTGGATGAAAGATCTTTTCTAAAATTAGTATGCATACAAGTTAGTTGAGCCATGAATTAATGAGGAGGACATTTCAGATAGCTTTTAGAATAAGATTCTACTATTGTAAATATTTTATAATATCTTTTGATCTTATAAGGACACTTGTAGCTTTTGTGGAGTTTTTAAAAACGACATTTTCAGAATACCTTGACGTCTTTGTGACCATAATTATGGATGATAATATATTAGATATTCTTTTAATATGAAAAACCACCAAGTACATCTCAATATTGAATTCAAGACCTACCAGCTTTATGCAATGCTCTTTAATTGTAGCTTCTTGTTGAAATAAATCATCTTTCTAGTCATGTCACATTTATGGGTGGTATTGAATTAACCTAATCAACATGAAAGCCTTATTTCCTTGGAGTTAGCTAAGAATTATTTGGACATTGATACATTTCTAGGATGACATGTCACATTGACGATTCATGAATAATTTTCTCACACAGATGTGAAGTTTGTACATTCAGTTGAGTGTAGATGAATTTTCAAAAACTATAGTAAAAGTTGACTATGACTCTGATCGTAAGCTTACATTATGCATCAGAAGATTTTGTGGTTAAATTGATACATCCAACAAAGAAAATAAGGGTATGTTGAATGAAAAAAGTATTGATTTTACATAATGCCACCTAAAATCATAAGAGAGTAACTATCTAACTTTTTACTTGAAGTATATTACTCATGACTTGGAGTTAGTAGTGACAATATTTTCTCCAATAGATTGATGAAGTTATCGATACAATGAGAAATATTTTTAGGAAATTTGAAGGATTGAGGTATCAAAAAAAGACGTTGATCTTTCGAAAAAATTGGAACGCCCAAGAAAGAATATGATTTTATAAATTGGATTGATACACCGAAATGAAATTAAAAGCATATCAGAATGGATTTTGTTACCGATTTATCCTTGACGAGGATACATCATCATGATATCATCGGAGTGTTTGTAGATCAAATTATCTCACTTTTTACATTTGCTTGGATTGACCGATCATGAGTTTGGATAAATTATAAGTGGATGACAACATCAACATATATTCCACATCAATGGTGATCAATCAGATAGGAGACACACATTGCAATTATAGAAGAGCTTTCAAGATTCTATGGGTACTCTATAGAAGTTTATCACTTAATTTCATCTATAGTCCAACGATAACTTATAATGGATCATAATGATGTTAGAAAATATGTTGAGTACATTGCACCTCAGATGTTGCACATGGTGGGGATGGACATCTTTCATTAGCTGAGTCTATCACTCGAGCATCAAAATGCCTTCCTATGAAGGAGTCTGTAAGAGACCTTATAGATTACCTACATGTTAGAGCAATGTTGCCATTGATACCATAGAAAGTTCAGATTAGTGTAAAGAGTGTTGATCACAAAAAAATGATGAAAAAAGAAATCCACTATCTTCAGTATGTCTCCTTACCAAGAAATTTCGAGGATGATTTTTTTAAGGATGGTAGATTGTAATGGATGTGGTTTTTTAACCTCCCACTAAATTTCTATTTTTGCACACATTAGTATAATTGTAATATTCAATTCATATTACCAATGTTGGAGAATTGAATGACAATTGAATTAGATATTTATACACCATTAACCCCTCCCTATAATCACCATAAAAGTCTATGACAATTCCACTCACGTTGCTTCTTCTCTCCCAATTTCCCTTGTGTAAAGGAAAGAGAGGTAGGGAGGGAGAGAGAGAGAGAGAGTAAGAAAGAAGAGCCTTATCAGAAGGCTATTTCTGCTTGTAGGAGAGGTGTTCTAAGGGAGCACGAGGACGGACAGATAGTGTGGATAGTTGCGGATAATTAAATGAAGGATATGTGGTAATCCTCAAGCACATCACGGAAGCGTGAGCATCGTATCGAATACGATGAAGAATGACTAGTCGGACTAGTTGTTCTATGCAACGGAATTTAAAAAAAATCATATGATGAAACCACATGATCCGAGAATGATTCTCGGATCGTTTCATCTAAAACCACATCAAGTATATACGAATACCTCTTGTAGCGTGGTTGATCGAGTCTCTATGAAAAGAGACCTCTTATCTCAAGTCCGATCTTCGGAGAAGATGCTTGCGAGCGTGGGGATGAGTCGCGTGATCCTCGCAATCTAGGAAGTTGATCCAAGCACGGTGAACTCCTGATCTCATCGCACGAGATCAAACACCTTCTTCGTGAGCAAAGTTCTCCAAAGAAGATGGAGAACCGAGAAACGTCGAGGCGACGGCGCGGTGGCGAAGCGATGATGAGACTTCTCCTCTAGGTTTTGGTGGACGGCCACCAATGGAGAAGAGATAAGAGATGACGTGTGGAATGAGAGAAGAGAGCTTGTTGTATCTCAATTGCATAACCATAGAGAGCAAGGGGTGCCTCTCTATTTATAGGGTTTTAGGAGTCCATGGATCACAATCCATGGGACACACCAAATCAATGGATGAGATTGATTTGTGTTTATTTCAATGGTCAAGATTGTTCTTGGTAAAAAAACAACAAATAATTTAATTTATATTAAATATATTTGATACATCAAATATAATTCAGTCCCAAATCAAATCAAGCAAACATGGAGTTAATTGGTTGGAGAATCCACCCTCCATATATGGAGTGGACGGCCACCAATTTCCTTAGGGAAATTGTGGCCGTCCACCCTTCATATTTGGAAGGGTGGGATCTCCACCAATCTTAAGATATCTTGTAATATCTTTTGTAATCTCCATGAATTTTACAACAACTCTTGTTGTAAATTATTCCACAAAAATAATTCATAATTATTTTGAGAATATTGCAATCTTGCCATTGAAGATTTGTGAATCACATTCGCAATCCAAAAAAATGTGATTTACATTTTCAATTAATTATACAAGGTGAATCCAATTCACACTAATAATTAATTAACAAATATAAATCATAATAAGCTCTCTCTAATACATTATAAAACACATTCATAATATATTATGAATATTTGGATAATGTTATCCACATTATTCTTATCCACAATAATTATATCACATTTAATTATATTGGATAAACAACCACATGCATCAAGATCTCAATGATTAGATATAATTTAACTATGGAATCATTCTTGAACCCTTTCAAGAATAATACGCTTTCTCCGCAGATACTTGGAGATAAGGACAGGAAGATTGTATCGTTCCACGTATAGTGACTTGGATATTGAGATCACATCTCAAATCCAGATCTCATGGACCTCCCACAGATGCTTGATTGAATCAAGGTCGTAGACCTAATATTCTCATTGTATCTGAATCTCATTCAGACCAATGTCCAATACATGGACTAAGATCAGGTCACTTCTCTATATAGAGGAGTCACTAACATCCAAACCTGTTTCATCACTCCCTCGGAATGGAAGCATCATGGTTATACAATCATTTATGATCACATCACCCTCAGGTATTCCCAACACTACATCCTACATACCGGAAGACCTATGATGAAACCCAAAGATGTAGATCATTTTTTTACTGTCTTCTTTATCGTTTAATCATCAAGTTTTCTCAGTCTTGGTCATTGAGAATTGGTATCGATCATATGCTTTCCCAAAGCATATATCATACCTTCAAATTCTTGTCATGCTTCCAAAGCATGACGATCATGCATGGAATTTGTTCAGTCCCAATATCTCATGAGTGAGCTCATGTCTTCCGGTTCACAAGTGAACATGTATGATCCCTTTGAGAGATCGTATTACTCTAATGTCCTTACATGCACACCAGCTCGCCGGTGTATAGACCTTGGTTAAGTCATCAACCTATTGGTCTACCAAATGCATACACTCAGACATATAGTAACATATCTGTCTCTGGTCAGAGGATGCATGCCTATGCTGTGACAGTATTCAACATAGGTCTTTGGTTATCTCGATCTCATTAAGTCAACCCTTTGACTCAACTAATCTGACACCTCCGAATCACCATTCCTATGCAGAGGACCTGCATCAAGAGGTCGGTCAGATATCAGCCTAATGAGAAAGGATTATCATTTCCTACTTAGGTTAGAGATCATTACTTAATAATCATTTGATGGTACTTGATGAGTACTCAATCTAACTCTTTAGATATTAATCCAAGCACCAGCCTCTATGATTCAATAATTGAATCAGTATCTATATGATCATTAAGACGACCATGGTACATAACCCTAATTGTACTAAGGGACCTATTATGCAAATTAGTTATTCTTCATTTCAGATCAGTGAATGATATTCGCAATAACATTTATTATGTAATGGCTCGCCGTGGGCTCGCATGTCCAACAATCTCCCACTAGCCCAAAGAGTCATTAATGGGCTAATCATTTAAACCCACACTCATGTGACAATCATAGTCTATTTAGAAAATAGCTAGGTAAGCTGATCAGTCACTATGTTCCCAAGAGACTATGCCAAGTCCTTTTACGACACTTGCATATCTTCTAGCGACAGTGTTTGCATCCAATGCGAATGTTGCATCTCATGCAACCAATACTCAACCATGTTAGTCATAATATCCTTGACACTACACCTCAATAATTATTATAACCAGTATGTCATTTCTATTATTCTTACCAGAATACCCTTATTCCTGGAGATCTCTATCTCCTAAGGTATCTCCAGTTAAGATCTTTTAGATCACTATCTATAAAGTCTTAAGCTCTTGAAGATAAGACTTAGATATCACTATCTCTAAATCTTGTCATCTTTGAAGATATTGTTATTACTGCAATCAAGTGTTCTATCTCATTGGTAGGATTAGTAACAGTTTACTACTCCCACTACGTTGCAGACATCTGGTTTTTGTACGCATCTAGCATACTTTCAGCTTCTTGTAACTGATGCACAAAGGGCAACCAGTTTTAACATTCACTTCCTCAACTCTTTGAGGTGTTATCCCTTTAGATAGGTCAGTACCATATCTAGAGGGAAAGAATCCTTTCTTGGAATTTTCCAAAAAATGGAAATGTCCAAGGTGTACCATTAATGTGACGGTCCCAATATCCTCTTCTCTTTGCTTTTGAATAACTTCAGAACTAAGATCTAAGAGGTATCCTTGAGATTATATCTCAAGATATGGAATAACCAGTCTATAAACCACTTATTATCATCCTTATATCATTCTGAATGATTAGGATATTATCTATATTTAGCATGATGAACATAATGGCACTCCCATAGAGCTTCATATAGTTCATCAATATTCTAGCCGAAATCATAACATTTATAATTTCATCAAATCTCATGTTCCAACTACAAGAAGTTTATTGGAGTCCATGGATGGAGTTCTTCAGCTTGCATACCTTTCTTTCCTCAACCATGAAGCCCTGGGGTTACTTCATGTGAATATCCTCAGAGAGGTATTCATAGAGGAATGCAATCTTGACCATAGTCAAGTTATGTAGCTATAGTTATCAATTTCTGATGGGTATAAGCATGGCTACTGAAGAGCAAGTCTCATCGCAAGCGATGTCTTCTCTTCGGTGTGTAGCTCATGGCTACGAGCCGTGCTCTGAAGGTCTCTACCTTCTCATTAGGTTCCCTCTTTCTATTGAAGATCCATTTACATCTTAATGGGTCTTACCCATATAGATGGATCCTCGAGGGTCCATATACAACATTTGTATATGAAGTCTACCTTAGACTTTATTGCTAACATCCATCCTCCCATTCTATGATCTTCAGAAGCTTCATCACATTAAGTCAGATCATTGTCAGATTCAACTGACACATGGAATCCATCTTCAAACTTATTTGAAGAGGTATTAGTGTTTCATCTTTAATTGTCCTTTTAGTTTCCAATTTTAGGAGCCTCATTATCTTCTCAAGATTAAATGAGTTCCTTCACTTCATTTTCATCTTGGTTCTCAAGAGTCTCATCCTCTAAGAATCACATTCTCATAGATGAGATCTTTTAATAATCTCAAGGTCATAAAGTAGGTATCGAATACCATCCTTTATTTCCTTAATGAGTTAGCACTCTCAGGTGTTAAATTCCAGCTTACTTGCTTGGAAGCTTATTAAGGATATATATTGTAGTCTCTACTACATATATACCTTGGAAACTAAGAGGTAATTATGCTAAGAATTATCATTAATCAAATCATGTCACACATGATCCAATTGTATCTCCCTACAACTCCATTGAGTTTAGGTTTATTAGGAGTGAGATAGAAATGGCATTCATATCCCTATAAGGTATTACATAAATTCATCTAATAGGTACTGACTACCTAATTAGATCAAATTCATTTAATCTTCCTTCAAACTTTGGTTCTAAACCAAAATTGTGAAATCTTTGAACATTTCAAAGGTTTCTAGGTGAAGAGAAGAAATCTCATATCACGAATAATCATCAATAGATATCACATATCCATAATGTTTATTCTGATATAGATGATTTACATACATCAATATGTTTGAGATCTTGAATACCTTGACATCTTAACCATTCCAAGGAATGGTGTATTGGACATTTTTACTTTTGAATACAATATTCACAAGCATGTACGATTTGAACCTTTAGACAATCTAAAGTTTCATCTCTTACTAGTCTATTGATCACATCAACAGACAAATGTCCCAGGCTTGATGCCAGATCATTGTCAAATGATCTTCATTCTCCTATTGATCTTTAAAGGTTTAATTTTAGCATTAGAAATGTTAATGAACCATTAATTAATTTTCTAATTTAGTAGATCCCACTAGATTTTATACTACTATCTGAAATATCTCCATCACAACTCTTTATGATAGGTCTATTCCAGAATTCATGTTTATTTCCAACATTTAGAAATAAACAATGAGTGTATTCTAATATCTAGGTCATAGAGACATTCTCTAAGACTATTGGCTCTCCCACTGAAATTAGGAAGTCTATTTCTCCAATAGAGGTTCTTGCAACAATTGCATTAACATCCATGTAGATGACTATTAAACCTTTAAAATCAAATTTTATAGTCTTCTAATACATATGCAACCAATTGCAACTGTTATTAGAAGATTGAGATACAATTATTAGACTTCATCTTATCAAATAAGAAAGTCAATTTCAATGATTATATGTAGATTATTCTGATGCACTATCCGAGTCCTTCTCTAAGGATTCTAGGTAGACTTGATAGTCATACTATCAACACATCAGCTTGTTGCAGTATTGGCATTCATCCAACTCTTTGGATGTCATATGGAAGTCATAGAAGTATAGTCAACTCTTTGACTTTCCTTCTCACATGGGTCAGACCCACGCTTCCATTGCGCTCCCTTCATCTATAAACAACCATTGCTTAAGACTAAGGATCTCTTATGTTGAACTCAAAAGAATTCAATGTAAGAGTATTTCAACATTTATATGTGCTTCATTCAACTCATACAATATGAATATTATGAAGCTTCATGAATGACTAGAGTATAGACAACAGAATGATGACACTCATCACATCTACATACATCTTAAACTCTTAAAACATTAGTTCATGTAGGTATTCAAACATTTTGAATACATCATCTCTTATAGAGCCATCATTCTGCATGATGCAATGAACCATGTCAATTATGATTAAAATGTTGAGAGCACATATGCATGCCTTAAACATCTTCTTAGATTTTATAAGGATTATTCGACAATTACGATCATCATCGACATGTCACTTCCAAAGTACATTCGATGAGATCAAGACTATAGAGACATAAAAACCCTAGGGTTGTAGACCTATTGTCTATTTAATTGTCATTCCTCATTATTATGAGGAAACTTGCACATTGCAACCACATACAATATGTCTTTAACTGCAAGTATAATATATAATATTTTGATCATGGATCCAATCCATGATATTTCACTGGTTATTATTGAGTATAATATTGAGTAGGTTTATGAAGGATTATCTGAAATAAGAAATTTGCATAAATATATATATATACACGTTTTACTTTGATTTAGGAATTTTATATCAAAGTTGTCTTGTTTTGCCAACACTGAAAGTTCATTCCCTTTATCACTTTCAATATAAGAGATATACTTACCATTATATCTCAACAAGATCTGGGATCTCCTTTCTAACTTTGTTACATCCCAATAATATGAGAAACTGTAACTCAGATAAAAAGAAGTGGGAACGCATTCTGCCTTGCAAGTCCAACTTGCATCTCCCAATTCGTTCTTTAATACCCAAGCCTACCACCCCTCATGTGATGTTGACCCGTCTTTAGGTGAACCAACCGTCAATAGGAATACAACTCGCTATGCGCAATCCAATATCGCCCCAATAATATGAGGACCCGATATTGGGGTCACTATGCATACGTCCTTACTCTTTCGAGAAGCGAAGAGTCCGATCCAAATGGATTGTATGCAAGAGCTGTCACTTCAGACAGGCGTCTCCTACATACAATATCTGGTGACGGAACCCTTCGCCTTGATGGGAGACCATGGATGTCACTTATGTGATTCTCCATATCATATTCAAATTTTAATTAATCATCATCAATCATATTCATTATGATTAATTCTTCCAAAGGAAATACACATCTATTCATAATAGAGTGTCTTTAATTGGATATAATTAATTCAGTCTCATTAAATCAATTATCAATCCAATTCAATTAAGGAAATAATCATCACTAAATATTTCTCAAATATTTTCCACAATTATTCCAGGAAATTAACAATTAATTTCACTAATTGACAATCACATGGTTCTTGATTAGGAATGTAATTTCAGCAGTGACCCCTACTTACTAAAATTAACATATCTCAATCAAATTAAATCCAAATTACACAAAATCAGATTCCAAAGATTGATAATTTGATTTATGACATAACCAAAGTGATATTTCACCCATTTATAGGCGCATCAAAACAGTAATTAACTCATTAATCATGTTAAGATTCGTAGTTCCCGCAACAGTGAATACATGTTTATTCAAAAGGCCATATCTCGAGCAAACAGAATCCAAATTACGTAAACTCAGATCCTATGGTTTCCTTATTTAATGGGAAACAAAATCCTAGTGATTAATTCGTGTTTAAACATTTTAATAGGGCCGAAATTACTCACTAAACAGAGGTGCGAAAATAAAATGCGATGAAAACTTTCGCAACCTTAACGAACTCAAGTCGTTCTAGGTTTACGGATCGTATCAAAACCTTCGACCTAGGGCTATGATACCACTTGAAGGATGGGATAATATTCAAGCGCATCACAGAAGCGTGAGCATAATATCCAATACGATGAAGAACGACTAGTCGGACTAGTTGTTCTATGCAGCAGAATTAAAAAAAATCATATGATGAAACCACATGATCCAAGAACGATTCTCAGATCATTTCATCTAAAACCACATCAAGTATATAGGAATACCTCTTGTAGCGTGGTTGATCGAGTCTCTACAAAAAGAGACCTCATGTCTCAAGTCCGATCTTCGGAGTAGACGCTTGCGAGCGCGGGGATGAGTCACGTGATCATCGCAATCCAAGAAGTTGATCCAAGCACGGTGAACTCCTGATCTCGTCGTACGAGATCAAACACCTTCTTCGTGAGCGAATCACTCCAAAGAAGATGAAGAATCGAGAAACGTTGAGGCGGCGACGCGGTGGCGAAGCGACGACGAGACTTCTCCTCTAGGGTTTGGTGGACGACCACCAATGGAGAAGAGAGAAGAGATGACGTGTGGAATGAGAAAAGAGAGCTTGTTGTATCTCAATTGGATAACCATAGAGAGCAAGGGGTGTCTCTCTATTTATAGGGTTTTGGGAGTCCATGGATCACAATCCATGGGACACACCAAATCAATGGATGAGATTGATTTGTGTTTATTTCAATGGTCAAGATTGTTGTTGGTAAAAAAATTACAACTAATAATTTAATTTATATTAAATATATTTGATTAATCAAATATAATTCAATCCCAAATCAAATCAATCACCATGTTAGTCAAGATTGTTGTTTGAGTTAATTGGTTGGAGAATCCACCCTCCATATATGGAGTGGACGACCACCAATTTCCTTAGGGAAATTGTGGTCGTCCACCCTTCATATATGGAAGGGTGGGATCTCCACCAATCTTGAGATCTCTTGTAATATCTTTGTAATCTCCATGAATTTTACAACAACTCTTGTTGTAAATTATTATACAAAAATAATTCATAATTATTTTGAGAATATTACAATCTTGCCATTGAAGATTTGTGGATCACATTCACAAGCCAAAATAAAATGTTATTTACATTTTCAATTAATTATACAATGTGAATCCAATTCACACCAATAATTAATTATCAAATAAATCATAATAAGCTACTTAGGATTGTGATTGGGTAATTCGGCTTGGATTGGTAAAAATAAACCTCTTGCGTATTTTATCGCATGTTTCAACACAACATTTAAGGGTCTAGTTTAACATGAATTGGTATACATGCTTGTTAAATCTATAGACCTGACACGTATGTTTAAAGATTTTCTTCTGTATAATCAGTATTCATCCGTATAGTCACTTGCCTACACCTACTTATACAATTCTTATCTCACACAAACAGTTATGCATGTGTGGTCTCCCAAAAAAATCGATACACATATTATGAGGTCATATTTCAGATGTGATAATTGTTATACGAAATCCTAAACCGATACCTACAATATTAGATCTTAGTTCGAATATGATCACTAGTCATACAAAAATTCCTATACCGATACATAACTCAAATCTGAGTCCGTGCACCTCCAAGTTGTGCTTACTGTTGGACATGCCAGCCCACGGCAAGCCATTGCACAATAAATGTTATTGCGAATATCATTCTCTGATATGAAATGAAGAATAAGTAATTTGCATAATAGGTCCCTTAGTATAATTAGGGTAATGTACCATGGTCGTCTTAACGATCATACAGTTGTTGATTCAATTATTGAATCATAGAGGCTGGTGCTTGGATGAATATCTAAAGAGTTTGAATGAGGACTCATCAAGTACCATCAAATGATTATTAAGTGATGCTCTCTAGCTTGAGTAGGAAATGGCAATCCTTTCTCATTAGGCTGATATCTAACCGACCTCTTGATGCAGGTCCTCTGCATAGGAATGGTGATTCGGATGTGTCAGATTAGTTGAGTCAAAGGGTTGACTTAACGAGATCGAGATAACCAAAGACCTATGTTGAATACTGTCACATCATAGGCATCCATCCTCTGACTAGAGACATATGTGTTACTATATGTCTGAGTGTGTGCATTTGGCAGACCAATATGTTGATGACCTAACCAAGGTCTATACACTGGCGAGCTGTTGTGCATGTAAGGACATATGAGTAATACGATCTCTCAAAGGGATCATACAGGTTCACTTGTGAAATGGAAGACATGAGCTCACTCATGAGGTATTGGGACTGAACAAATTCCATGCATGGTCGTCATGCTTTGGAAGCATGACAAGAATTTGAGGGTATGATATATGCTTCGGGAAAGCATATGATCGAAACCAATTCCCAATGACCAAGAATGAGAAAACTTGATGATTAAATCCTAAAGAAGACAATACAAAATTGATCTACATTTTTGGGTTTCATCATAGGTCTTCCAGTATGCAGGTTGTACTGGTGTTGGGAATACCTTAGGGTGATGTGATCATAATCGATTGTATAACCACGACGCTTCCATTCCGAGGGAGTGATGAAACATGTTTGGATTTTAGTGACTCCTCTCAATAGATAAGTGACATGATCTTACTCCATGTATTGGACATTGGTCTTAATGAGATTCAGATACAATGAGAAGATTAGGTCTACGGCCTTGATTCAATCAAGCATCTGTAGGAGGTCCATGAGATCTGGATTTGAGATGTGATCTCAATATCCAAGTCACTATACGTGGAACAATACAATTGCCCTGTCCTTATCTCCAAGTATCTGCAGAGAAAGCGCATTATTCTTGAAAGGGTTCAAGAATGATTCCATAGTTAAATTATATCTAAGCATTGAGATCTTGATGCGTGTGAATGTTTATCCAATATAATTAAATGTGATTTAATTATTGTGGATAAGAATAATGTGGACAACAATATCCAATTATTCACAATATATTATAAATGTGTTTTATAATGTATTAGAGAGAGCACGCCAAAAGGCACTGAATTGTGGAGAAATTATGAAGTATATATGGAGTGATGTGATGATTAAAATATGATTTGGTCAAGAACAGATGAATGGATCATCATTTTATTGATTAATACTACTCTTTGGTCTGATTACACACGAAGGTCAAGATTTGGAGTTTTGTTGGGAACGCCTGAAAAGGTGTTCTTTATTTGTTAAGATATACCGAACCTGAGCAATAATCCCTATGAATTTTCACCCATATGAATATTTAGGGTAAGCTATACTTTAATTAATGTTTATTGTATTAAAAATTTAATAAGTGTAACTTGATACTTTAACATAGTGTTTTAGTATAAGATAAACTACGTCTTTGTAATCGGCTAATTTTTAGAAACGAGGATTCTAAATCACGATGACTCAAACACCTCATGAACATGTCAAACATGAGATATCTAATCCATTAAACATTTATTTTTTGGTCCCATGAAAATGTGTTAATGATAAATTCTATCTCATATATTAAGAGCTATTTCTCTGTAATTGGATGATAATTTATTAACACGATTGTTACCTGTAATAATTTATTTAAACATCACGATTGTAATTTATAAACTTAATGATCCTTCTTTCATTGACAAGTAATCTAATCCTTGTATAAATATACTTATATACATAGAGTATAATCTATTACTCAAACAACTTTTCGTTAGTTAGCAAGTTACGATATATGGGATAAGAGTATTTTTAAAAAGGAAAAAATAATTACATCTAGAGACAACATCTAGATTGATCTATTATTTTCTTTGTGTTACATATGATTCATATGCATTAGTTTTACTACTATAAATTAAGATATCCCTTGTTGCAGTATGAATGAAATGGAAGAATACAATCTGATAACCTTAAACAAGATCTAATGCATAGACTCATAAGGAGTCACATGAACGACCACAAGGAGTCGTATTAGCCCAAGGGGCAACACCACAAGGGACGTAAGGTTTCAAGGAACCATAGAGGTAAAAGCTAAGTCCTATATAGTTGTACCTATATTGTCATGTTATCGCCGCAAGGAGCGTATGGTTGCAAGGAACCATAGACCTCTATAGTTGTAGCTACACTATCATGTCTTACCATGGACCGCAAGTGCCAATGGTTGAAAACGTATAACAAGATACGTACATGAAAGTTATGCAAATAAATGATTTATAAAGGTAAATCATTACAAGTATGCAAGGAAATGATTTATAAAGATAAATCATTACAAGTTATGAAAGAAATGGTTTATAAAGATAAATCAGTACATGTTATGCCAGAAAATAGTGTAATTAAATAATAAATCATTATTTGTTATGCAAGGAAATGGTTTAAGAATTATAAATCGTCAAGCCATGCAAAAGATAGTTAAGGGTTTAATCCGGAAGAATACTCTAACTGATAAAGGATACATACATGTTTTAGATTTGATGAAACACACCCCTCATGATGAACAATGATAGCTTATATATTTTTATGTATATTGCACATGGATACTCATATTTATGAAAGAAACTAATATGAAACTTGCTAGGGAACGACTTAGACATGCATGGGACATCTAGGCACTCGATGAAATTTTTCCATGAGTACTCAAATACGTGAAATGTAATGGGTTAAAAACTGTTAGATTCCCATGCATGGACCCCGATGCATACTGGGCATTAGGCTCATGCAAAAATTTTGTTTATCAATTTCAGATAAAGAACAAGGATGATTGCGTACATTGGATCATGCTACGAATTCCTTGGGATTCCTGACATGTTATAATTCAACTCATGAAGATTTAAGGACATATATAAGCCTATAGGAACTGTTGAGATGTTGTTTTAAATTCTTAGAGTAGTTTTTACAAAAATACCCTAGTTAGACTTGTAATAATGGAACTCTTTGTTGATTGGACTTTTATGCAATTGATATTATCTATGCTTAATGATTGCCATGCATGTTATAGGTAACGGTTCGGTCACGCGATCTTTTATCGCATGCTTTTGCCAATCCGTGCTACCTGTTCCGTTACAAATGGTATCTGAACTTGGGTTCATCTGGGCATAGGATATCCACAACCATAGTAATCTAAGACTTATATATCTAGAGTAAGACTTAGGTATTACATGTAAGTAGTTGTCACTTTATATTTCCGAATCAATGGACCCTTTTCTTGTGACTGAGGTGAACATAGACCGTAAATCATCATTGAATAATGAGATCATGGATAAATAATAATTATTACCAGAGTTGATGAATATTGGTGATTCACTGAAAAAAAACATCTTGTCCGAAGTTTTGATGGATTTATCCCAAAGACCTTTATTCACAATAACAATCCTTTATCTTGGAGTAAGAACATGAGTTGGAGAAAGTTGAATTTGAAAACATGAGATGGATGAGGTTAAGAAATGAACACATGAGATGGGGATGTCATATGAAAGTTCAGACTATCTTAAAGAGAAGCAAGTTATATTAGTACTGATAAAAAAAGGTCCAACAAAGGAGTGGTAGATTGAATGGGAAAAAATCACGGTTTTGAGACATCTACCATTGAATGGTTTTATTGAAACATCTATTGAATGTTATAACCTTGGAAATGCTAGTGATTCAAATAGATGAGAATTCGTAAGTCTTTGATATTGTATTAAGATGATCAAAGAGTATGTGATAGTGATATGGAGTTCGAGAAGTATGAGAAGCATGTGAATTGTCCGTTAGTTATACATGATCATCTCAGTTACATCACAGAAAAAAATTTTGTTAACGATTGTTCTTGATGCCTTTTCAGATGATTGTTTGAGGTTACCCTTTTACAGACAAGTGGATTTTCTTCATTGATGTTATTCCAAAAATTACATTGATTTTGGAAGCTCCTCATGTACATGTTGAATTTTAAAGATTAAAGAACTGGTTACTATAACAACTGTATATAGGCATTCTATTTGAGGAAAGAAAGACGGATCACAGTCGTTGCATTGATTGTTGAAATGTGATAAGTTATTGGAGGAATATTTACAGCTTTGGATCAATGATTTACTGCTTTGGATTAATAATTTAACCAGTGGATTATGGGATGAATGATCTTTTCTAAAATTAGTATGCATACAAGTTAATCGAGCCATGAATTAATGAGGAGGACATTTCAGATTTATCTTTCAGAATAAGATTCTACTATTGTAAATATTTTATCACATCTTTTATCTTATAAGGACACTTGTATCTTTTATGGAGTTTATGAAAAGGACATTTTCAGAACACCTTGATGACTTTGTGACCATAATTATGGATGATAATATACTAGATACTCTTTTGATATAAAGAACCGCCAAGTACATATCAATATTGAATTCAAGACCCTACTCTGACACCAACTTTATGCTATGCTCTTTAATTGTAGCTTCTTGTTGGAATAATTCATCTTTATAGTCATGTCACATTTATGGATGATATTGAATTTAACCTGATCAAGTCTTGACCTCCTCTCGGGTTTCGGGTCAGCTTGTATCTTTTACATATATACAGTCTTTTTTTATTTTCTTTTCTTTATTTTTCCTTTCTTTCTTTCTTTATTTATTTTAGGTTAAAATAGTAATAAGTGTACAATATTTACACACAGATGCAATTATGAAGTTAGTATTATATGCAGGTATTTTATAAGGGATTTTATGCTAAAATAAATGAATAAAGATGATGAAATGCAGATTCATCACAGCTCAATCAAACAAAAACTATAAAATTGAAGAGAGAGAGAGAGAGAGAATAGAAATGATGAATAAAATGATAAGCTTCTCTCTTCTATTTTATTTCGCTAGAGATTAACATGGAAAGTTTCCCTTGGTCGAACACAAGAAGGAAGAAATGTATACTCAGCTTTTGAGATCAAAATTTTGTGATTAAATTTTCTTCGTTGAAAATGTTTTTTTATTTTTTATTTTTTATTTTTAATTCTTTTTTTAGTTTTCTATTTTTGTAAATTCTTTTTTTATTTTTATTTTGTAATTTTTATTTGATTCTCAAACATGATTAATTTTGAAAAAGAGGTGATACAATACAATAGGTAGTAGGGTAATGTACTATTCTAATATAGTGCAAAATGAAAGGAAAAGAAAATGATTTTTTTTTTAATTTTTTGAAGTAAAGAAATATATTTTACAAACAGTACACTATATAGTATATTGGTGAGATATAATAGAGATGGTGCTATATACTAGAGAGTGGATGAAAAGAATGCCGAGAAACATGCTCGAAAACAAACAGGAAGAAATCAGAACATAGGCAAAAATCAGGAAATAAAGTCAAATCAACGATGTGATGAAAATACAAGAAAATATAACAAAATGATGCTAGATAGTAGGGAATTTACCCTAGAAAAATCATCACAAAACAATGTCCAGGTAGTGTCCAAATAATGTCTATAGTACATGGGCACAATTGTAAAGAAAAGAAATAAAAGAATATGCAGTTTGGTCCTCGACATGAATTGAAATATAAAGAAAGAATAGTTTGCTTGCAATTAGGTCCCCATGTGAGGACCTAAATGCAAACAACAAAAGTTTTGTGATGCGAACCTATTCTAGAAGTAGACTGGGCTAAATCTACAAGCTTCACACTGATTGGAGACGAGCAACTGTGATTATAAGCGTTTGGGTGATCACGGCTGTAGGTTGTGTGCCAGGTGTTGCACACATGTGTGTTACGGAGTTCTTGAGGATCTTCCCCAATTCGAAGAGCGACATCGGCGTTTTTGATTCAACGATGATCAGGGCGACTCGCAACATCTAGAGCGTGCTCCGACTGCTCAGAGGAGGGCTAGAGGGGCACCTCCCCCTTCGAGCTCGCCTAGTGCGAGAGTGAGACGATCGAAGAAGATGGGTCCTTGCTAGGGTTCTAGGAGGCTATGCTTTCGAGTACTTGAACTGACTGCAAATCCATCGTCAATTAATGTTTAATCAATGAATATTCGCTTATCAGTCTGATCCAAGCATCAACATACCCTACAAGATTGTTGTATGGACTAGATTCAAATAGATACATTTTCAATCGTTCATAACACAAGTTTCAGATGTGAAATTAGAAAAGTATTGAGTTAAATGGATTGGAATTTTTGTTGGAATCTTAAGATGAGGGATTAACGAGTCTAAAGAAGTGATTGACTCTCCACATTGGATGATAAAATCGAGAATAAAACGGATAAAGCAGGTACCTAGGAGTAGAAGGTGTAGGACCTTTTGGTAGGGGTTCGTCAGTTGGTTTCCCGTAGATGGACGCGGTGGCTCAAGCCACAATGCAAGGCGGATGGGCCTTGGAACTCTCCACCGATCTTCCCTCTTCCACACGGGGATCGGCCTACATCGATGTCACTCGAGGTGGTTGGACCAAGGCTAGGAAGGATGGAGGTCTGGTCAGTTTGTTCTGTATTGGAGGAGTTGGTTCATTTTGACCGATTTGATGGACTTAAATAGGAAGAACGATGAAGAGTTAGGTTAGATCACAGGGGTAGCATGTAAGAAGATTGTTACTGCTAGAAAATCCACATTTGAGATTGGAATTTAGATGTGGAATCGACGAGGGAATAAGTGGTGAAAGTCGGCATTCAACTGAAAACGACATGTTCTTGAGGTTGAAGAAACATTATGGTGCTGACATGTGTCAGCACCACAATGCACCACAATATTCCAAAAGTATAATTACATCATAATTATGTAATAAATATTAAATAATGGTATTTTAAATATGTAATAGAAATTAGAAATATAAACAATTAATATATCTAAATTATGATGCAGAGAAATAAAGCCCCTCCCCCTCGAGATACACATATTGCACAAGATACCATATAAACATATATGTTGGTTACTCTAAACTTAGTAAAAATTATAAGTTCTTTTATAACCTCTTTATCCATGTTTGTGATTCCCAGGAATGTTGCAGAAGCTTTTGTTGATCCTCGGTGGATTCATGCTATGGAAGAAGAAATAGAAGGGCTTAAAAAGAATTGCACCTAGAACATTGTCGACATCCCTGAAAGGGTGCATTTGGTTGGTTCAAAGCGGGTGTACACCATAAAGTACAAGCTATATGGACAAGTGGAGAGATACAAATCTAGACTTGTATCAAAGGGATTTAATAAAAAATAAGGTGTTGATTACTTGGAAGCTTTTACCCCTATGGCAAAAATGAATATGGTACGTGTTGTTCTTTCTCTTGCAATCGTAAAGGAATGGAAACTCCATCAGATGGACATGAAGACTACTTTCTTGAATAAAGATCTCCATTAGTAAGTTTACATGCATATGTCATCGTGTATGAAGGGATAAGAAAGTGTTACAAGCTAAAGAAGGCACTATATGATCTAAAACAATAACTTAGAGCATGGTTTGAGAAGCTTAGAGATGTGATGACCAGATTAGGATATCACCAAGGAAATGGAGACCATACTCTATTTGTCAAGAGAAAATTAAATAAAGTTTCTTTGCTTCTTGTCTATGTTGATGACATGATTATTACTGGGATGACGAAGAGGAGATTGAGTAGTGGAAATATGAACTTGCAAGGGTGTTTGAACTAAAAGACCTTGAAAAATTAAAATTCCTCTTAGTCATTGAGATGGTGAGATCTAGTGATGGGCTTGTCATGTATCAACAAAAGTATAGTCCAAATCTTTTAAATGAAATCTGAAGACTAGGATATAATCCTGCCACTACTTTGATTGAAGAAAGTCACAAGCTGAGCTTAGATGATGGGAAGCAACTTGATGAGGACTCTAAATGTTGGCATCAAATACTTGGGAATATTATATACCTTACACTTACTAGACCTAACATCACTTATGTTGTGAATGTAGTGAGTCAATTTATGCATGCTCCTATTGATGTACACATGAAGGTTGTTGAACATATTATGTGTTATACAAAAGGGAGTTCTGGAAAAGGACTTTTATTCTCAAGAAATGATAAGCTCGAGGTTGAGTGATACACTAATTCTGACTGGGCAGGATGTGTTGGTACAAGGAAATCTACTGCTGGATATTGTGTGTACCTGAGTGGAAATCTTGTGATTTGGAAAAGTAAATGACAATATGTTTGTGCAAGATCAAGTGTTAAAGTTGAGTACAGAGCTATAGCAATTGGTGTTACAATGATGTTGTGGCTCAATATTATTTCTACCGACATTGGGGTTGATCTAGATATGCCTATGAAGCTTTTTTTGATAATAAGTCAGCCATAAGTCTCTCCAACAATCCCATGTTGCACGACAGAACGAAGCATGTTGAGATTGATCACCACTTCATCCGAGAAAGAATCGATTTTAAGGAATTGATGCTGCCATATATAAAAACTGAAGAGCAAGTTGTTGATCTCTTCACCAAGGTGTTGTCAAAAGTCAAGTTTGATAAGAATGTTGTCAAGTTGGGCATGTTTGATCTCTATGCTTAACTTGAGGGAGAGTGTTGAGTGCCATGTAAACAGGTAAACAAATCTTGGGAGGGGATCCGTCTTATCTTGGGCATATATGTATCTATCTCTCTTGATGAACCACTAACCATTCTATGTTAATTACGTCAGATTATTGTTTTAGTCGACGATCAAGATCAATCAAAAATAACCACATGAATAGATAAATAAATCAAGTGAATTATGTGGAGTTTTATGTATTTTTAACCTGGGCAAGCCTCACAGTCCACTCAAGGAGGCAAATGAACAACTTAGGGTTCAAATCAGATCACTTAGTGTACAATTTTCTAAGAGGGATTTTTTTGGTATTTTATATGCGAAAGGATGTAAATGGAAAATGCAAATGAACTAAATTCTTAAGCAAATAAGCAACTTAGTCTAATTAATTTTTAATTCAAAATCAGATCAAATCAGGAAAGTAATATTTTTTTAAACATCTAATTCAATGATGGATGCAAAATGTATTTTTGTTGATTTTTTATGCTTAATATGTTGGCACTAAAAATGAATGATTTTTAAGCATTCTTATGCATTTGTGTGAACAAATATAATGTAAAATTAAAGAAACTTGGACTTAAGCTTAAATATGACGACATGTACCTACTGTGATTATTTTGTAATTTTTTGACACTATTTGATTTTTTATAAATTTAATACTAAAACATAGTGAATCATAGCAATTAATTCCTATAAATTCACATCAACAAATTATCCATAACAAAAATTATCTCAAATAGGTATTTTAATGAAGAATCCAGGAGAGTTGAAAATTCATCAAATTGATGTGTATAGATCGAACTAAAAATTAATTACAAAGTTCAACAAATAATTTATTTAAGAGACAATATGCATGCAAATTAGATGAAATTCGGGCATATGTGAGAGGGTAACTAGTTCTAGTTACTGTAATTTTCAGAGAAATTCATAGTCAATATATTAAAAATTTTCACCATTTAAATTGAAATAAACCGACTTAATCTTAGAATAAATATAAATGATTAATCACAAGATAACTAATTAGTTACTCACTATGATGCAATTTTTAGAATTCAAATATGATAAAAAAGTGTTATGAAATTAAGCTCAAAGATAAGGTTCTCTTTGTAATAAATAGAATAAAATTTCTACAAAAGAAGTTGTGCCTAAGGGCACTTTTTCAATTACCTTTAATTGTGGGGGTGTTAGGCGCAAATTTTTCCAAAAATAAAAAGGAGGGGCGTGTCCTCATGTAGGTGTCTCTTCTTCTTCCTCCTTTGATAGAACCAAAGGGGAGACCCTGCCTCCTTCTACTATGTTTGCTCTACTGCGCACAACCAGGTGTGCCGTAGCACGATAGGAGGATGGAAACGCATGGTACAACGATGATGGTGGAGCTGCAGTGCAAGGACGAGAAAGGTATGGTTGTGGGCAGAGGTTGGAGTCACTACATGCAAGGGTTCACCGGTAGATAAGGAGAGGCGGTAACATCCCCTTTATCATCCTCATATGGTTGTCACGATGGCTAGGGGGGCAAGGGAGAAGGGGCTAGCTACTATTGATTGGCAATGCTTGAGTATGTTGTGAATTCTGGAGACAGGATTTGAGGATTGCACTCTAATTTGGTAGTTCTGAAGATCGAAGCGGGTGCTCTGTATGGCAAAGCTTCTAAGGAGTTCTTTGTTGTTCACGGTAAGGTGGAAAGGTGGATTTGCTGATCAAGGTGCTCGTTGGTGGTTCCTACAAAGAATTCAAAGCTCGAGAAAAGTGAAGGATATGGTTAAATCCTCAAGCGCATCACGGAAGCGTGAGCGTCGTATCGAATACGAGGAGGAGCGACTAGTCGCACTAGTTGCTCGATGCAGCGGAATTTAAAAATTTCATATGACGAAACCACATGATCCAAGAACACTTCTCGGATCGTTTCGTCTAAACCACAAACAAGTAATTTGGATTACCTCTTGAAGCGTGGTTGCGATCAAGTCTCTAAACGAAGAGACCTCCTATCTCAAGTCCGATCCGACGGAGGAGACGCTTGCGAGCGCGGGGATGAACCGCGTGCTTCTCGCAATCCATGTTGATGATCCAAGCGGCGGATCTCCTGATCTCGACACACGAGATCTGGCGTCTTCTTCACGAGCAAGGCACACCGAAGGAGACGGAGATCCACGAGCAGAAGAACGGGCAGCATAACGACGATGCTGCGGCGATGGAGAACCCCTCCATGGCATCCATGGTGGACGGCCATGAGAGGGAGAGAGAGGGCTGACCTCTAGAAAGAAAGAGAGAGAGATGTGTCGTGTAAAATAGAGAGCATGGTGTGCCTCTCTATTTATAGGGTTTTGGGATCCATGGATCTCAATCCATGTGACATATAAAATCAATGGATGAGATTGATTTATGTCAATCCAATGGCTAAGATTGTTGTTGGTAAAACCAACAAATTTAGATCAAAATATATTTGACAAAATCAAATACAAATTAATCCAAATAGAACCAATAAATAAGGAGAGAAGATACATGGAGATTTCATCTCCATGTACCTTCCAAAGTGGACGGCCACACATTCCTTATAGGAATGATGTGCCGCCCCCCTCTTTCCATGGAGAGAGCAATCTCATGGAAATCCATGAGATTGCATATCTCCTTGAAAATATCCTCTATTTATTTCCAACAACTTTTGTTGGCTTTTTTATTCTTCAAATATAATTCACAATTATATTTGAGAATATTGCAATCTTGCCATAGAAATATTGTGAATCAGATTCACAACCCAAAACAACATATAATTTACATTGTCAATTAATTACACAATGTGTATCCAATACACATAATAATTAATCAACACATATAAATTATAATTAACTCTCTCTAATACATTATAAATCACATTTATAATATATTATGAATAATTGGATATTTCTATCCACATTATTCTTATCTATAATAATTAAGTCACATTTAATTATATTGGATAACTTATTCTCATGTGCTCAAATAATATGAACCACATTCATATTATTTACATCTTTGATAATCAAATCACATTTAATTATCTAAGACAACTCTCCTTATAATATGAATCAAATTCATATTATTCATGATAATTAAATCACATTTAATTATCCATTTTCTCAATGCTCGGATACATATATCAACAATAGAATTATCCATGAACTCTTTCAAGGATAATCCGCTTTCTCCGCGAATACTTGGAGATAAGGACAGGGCGATTGTATTGTTCCACGTATAGTGACATGGATATTGAGATTATATCTCATATCCAGATCGCGGGCCTCCCATAGATGCTTGATTAAATCAAGACCGCAAATCTAATCTTCTCATTGCATCTGAATCACATTCAGATCAATGTCCAACATTTGGACTAAGATCAGATTACTTCTCTACTGAGAGGAGTCACTAAAATCCAGACCCGTTTCATTACTCCCTAGGAATGGAAGCGTCATGGTTATACAACCGTTTATGATCACATCACCCTCAGGTATTCCTAACACCTGTACATCCTGCATAATGGAAGACTCAGAATAGACCCGAAGTATTAGATCAACTTTATACTGTCTACTTCAGGTTTTTATCAGTAAGTTTCTCATTTGATCATTGGGAGTCGGTATTGATCATATACTTTCCAAAAGCATATGTCATACCTAGGTCTTGATCATATACTTTCCAAAAGTATATATCAAACCTACAAATTCAGTCAAGCTTCCAAAGCGAGACGACCATGCGCATGGAATTTGATTCTTCCCAATATCTCATGAGTGAGCTCATGTCTTCCGGTTCAGTAACTGAACCTGTATGATCCCTTTGAGAGATCGTATTACTCATATGCCCTTATATGCACACCAGCGCGCCGGTGTATAGACCTTGATTAGGTCATCAACCTATTGGTCTACCAAATGTACATACTTAGACATATAGTAACACATTTGTCTCCGGTCAGAGGATGTGTACCTGTATCGTGACAGCATACGATATAGGACTTTGGTTATCTCGATCTCATTAAGTCAACTCTTTGGCCTAACTAATCTGACACCTCCGAATCTCTATTCCTATGCAGAGGACCTGCATCAAGAGGTTGGTCAGATATCAGCCTAAATGAGAAAAGGATTGCCATCTCCTACTCAGGCTGGAGATCATCTCTTAATAATCATTTGACGGTGCTTGATGAGTCCTCAATCTAACTCATTAGATATTCATCTAAGCACCAGCCTCTATGATTCAATAATTGAATCAACAGTTGTATGATCATTAAGATGGCCATGGTACATAACCCTAATTGTACCAAGGGACCTATTATGCAAATTATGTACTCTTTATTTCAGATTAAGGAGTGAATTGCAATAACATTTATTGCATAATGGCTCGCCGTGGGCTCGCATGTCCAACAATCTCCCACTAGCCCAAAGAGCCATTAATGGACTAATCATTTAAACCCACACTCATGTGATAATCATAGGCTATTTAGAAAATAGCTAGGTAAGCTGATCAGTCACTCCGTTCCCAAGAGACTACGCCAAGTCCTTTTACGGCACTTGCATATCTCCTAGTAACAGTGCTTGCATCCAATGCGAATGTTGCATCTCATGCAACCGATACTCAATTTTGTTGGTTATAGTGTCCTTGACACTACATCTTATTAATTATCATAACCAGTATTCCCATAATCCTTATTAGAATACCTTCATTCCTGGAGATATCTATCTCCTAAGGTATCTACAGTTAAGACCCTTATAGATCACTATCTATAAGGTCTTACACCTTTGAAGATAAGACTTTGAGATCACTATCTCTAAGTTTCATCATCTTTGAAGATATTGTTATTACTGCAACTAAGTGTTTTATTTCCAGAGTAGGATTAGTAATAGTTTACTACTCCCACTGCATGGCAGACATCTGGCTCTTGTACACATCTAACATATACCCAGCTTCTCATAACTGATGCACAAGTGCAAGCAGTTCTAGCATTCACTTCCTCAACTCTTTGAGGTGTTATTCCTTTAGACAGGTCACTACCACATCTTAAGGGAAGGAAGCCTTTCTTGGAATTTTTCCAAAAAATGGAATAAGTTCAAGGTGTACTACTAATGTGACAGTCCCAATACCCTCTTCTCTTTGCTTCTGAATGACTTCAGAATTAAGATCTAAGAGGTATCCTTGAGATCGTATCTCAAGGTATGGAACAACCAAATTATAAAACACTTATTATTTATTCTTATATCATTCCAAATGATTAGGATAATATCTACATTTAGCACGATGAATACAATGGCACTCCCACTAAGCTTCACATGGTTCATCAAGATTTTATCTGAAATCATAACATTTAAAATTTCATCAAATCTTATGTTCCAAATACAAGAAGCTTATTTGAGTCCAAAGATGAAGTTCTTTGGCTTGCACACCTTGCTTTCCTCAACCATGAAGCCCTGGGGCTACTTCATATGAATATCCTCAGAGAGGTATTCATAGAGGAATGCAATCTTGACTCACATCATGAAGATGTCATAGTCAAGTTGTGTAGCTATAGTTAGCAATATTCTGATGAGTTAAAGCAAGGTCACTGGAGAGCAAGTCTCATCGTAAGCGATGTCTTCTCTTCGGTGTGTAGCTCATGGCTACGAACCGTGCTTTGAAGGTCTCTACCTTCTCATCAAGTTCCCTCTTTCTCTTGAAGATCCATTTACACCTTAATGGGTCTGACCCATATAGGTGGATCCTCGAGGGTCCATATACAACATTTGTATATGAAGTCTACATTAGACTTTTATTGCCAACATCCATCTTTCCATGTCATGATCCTCAGGAACTTCATCACATGAAGTCCGATCATTTTCACATGGAATACATCCTCAAACTTATTTGAAGAAGTATTAGTGTTTCATATTCAATTATTCTTTTAGTTTCTGATTTCAGGAGCCTCATTATCTTCTCAGGATTTAAATGAGTTCCTTTACTTCATTTTATCTTGATTCTTAAGAGAGTCATCCTCCAAGAATCACATTCTCAGATATGAGATCTTTTAAGAATCTCAAGGTCATAAAGTAGGTATACAATACCATCCTTTATTTTCCTAATGAAGTAGCACTCTCTAGTGCTAGATTCCTGCTTACATGCATGGAACCTTATTAAGTATATAATATAGTCTCCACTACATATACACCTTTGGAAACTAAGAGATAATTATGCTAGGATTAATCATTGGATAAATCATGTCACACATGATCAATTGTATCTCCCTACAACTCCATTGAGTTCAAGTTCATTAGGAGGATTGAGATAGGTAATGATATTCGTATCTCCATAAGGTATTTCTTGAATTCATCTAATAGGTACAGGCTACCTTGGTTAGATCAAATTCATTTCATCTTCCTTCAAACTTTGGTTCTAAACCAAAATTGTGAAATCTTTGAACATTTCAAATTTTTTTAAGTGAAGAGAAGAAATCTCATATCATACATAATCATTTACAGATATCACATATCCATAATGTTTACTATGATATAGATGATCTGCATACATCAATATGTATGAGATCATGAATACGTAATCACGTATGAGATCATGAATACGTAATCACGTATGAGATCTAGAAATCTGTGGCATCTGAATGTGAGAGGATGGCTCGTGAAACGGGATCAGACCAAGCAGCTTCATCATACGTAATCACGAAATCGCACTTCTGGTGGACGTCTCGCTCTACCTCTGTCATCTGCTCTGAATCACTGAGCTGCTCTGAGCAGGCTGAATCTCACGCTATGGTCTCATCGATCGTCTCTATTGGTATACTCTCACCATCGATGCAAAAGTACACCTTCCCGCTATCATGATCAGGCACCACCTTGGTTGTGGCCAAGAATGGACGTCCTAAAATGATGGGTGTATGGTCACATACTCAGGGATCTCCATGTTTAACACAACGAAGTCCACGGGAAATTTTGGGCCCTGAATTGTGACGATCACGTCCTTCAACAACCCCTTCGGCCTCTAGATAGATCTATCAGCAAACTAAATGATTGTCATGCTCTGTCGAAGAGGGCCAAACTCGAATCGGTCGAGTAAGGCTGACGGAAGTAGGTTGATGGAAGAGCTGTTGTCTAATAGAGTCCGATCAAACCTCTGCTCATGGATGTGACATCTGACATAGGGAGGTCCTGCATCGGGCCTCTTGGCTAGCAGACAGTACTGAATGGCAAAGCAGGTGGCACAGTTAAGCACATGGATCTCTGCATGATGGTTCCTCTTCTTCCTGCGAATGGTAGTCTTCTCTCAAGTTCCTTTAGAAGAGAGGGATGCGCTCAAGTGCCTCCTGTAGAGTCAGCTGAATCTGGAATCTGTCTATCATCTGTTGGATGAACTCTAACTGCTGGCTCTTTTTTTATTTTCTTTTTTATTCCCCTTAGCCAAGCGGAGTAATTGGAGGAAGGGGATGGCTGGTCCCTCCTCGGATAGAGGGCTAGGAACGGGTCCCTGCTGCTGAGATGAAACAGAATCCATACAAACTTCACCATGCATCGCATATGGACTCAAAGATAAAGAACCCTTTCCTTTATTCATTTTTTTTGGATTTTTATAAATATTCTTGAGATACAGAAATAGTGGGAAATGCAACAGGAATAGAAGAGGTGGCCTCAGTACCACCACGACATCCTGAACTACGGCATCAACATCGCTCTCTAGCTCAGCATCTGAATGGTTGGTGGCATCAGCACCACTTCCTGCAACCAGTGAAGTGACGGCCTCAGTACCGTCGGCTGGATCTACATCCTCGGTGGCATCAGCACCACCGTCATCATCATCATCATGAGCATCATCAGTACCGCTCGCTCAGATGAGGCGCTGCCGGCTGGCATCCTATCGCTCCTAAGTGTAACAAAGTCAGCATCAAAAGTATATGAAGTAATATCTCCCAATGAGTCACTAGGAGTGGTAACTTTTGTAAACTGTACCTGCTCAGACTACCTCTTCAGGTTGTTCGGATTTGGCTCAATCTGAGCGGGTATGGCAGCCTTTCCCTTGACGATCTCCATCATCTCCTGACGGAACTCATCCATCTCCTGCCTAAAAGTATCCTGCTACTCAGAAATAAGGCAGGCTAAGTCGTCAAGTGATAGGCTCTCATAACTTGGCCCATGAGAACCGGACGGGTTGCCTCTCTGGAAATGAGGTTGTTGCAGCTGGGAAGGATGAAGGGGATACTGCGTAGAATACTGCTGAGGCCACTGCTGCTACCTCCACGGTTGTCCCTGTAAGAAGGGACGAGGAACCTACTGGTAATACGGTGTGACTGGTGTGGGAATTGGGGATGTTGCTGCTATTGTTGCTGGTTGTACTGCCCACCCTAAACTGGAGGCTGCTACTGGGATGAGGTACCTCTGGTCGACCATCGGAATCTGGGACGGTCTCAGCAGATCCCAGGATGAGGTCGGTCGTACCAAATCCTGTTGACTTCCATCAACGGCTCCTGCTCGTAAGTGGGTGGGGGTTGGGCTTCCAGGGGCTGATCCGGCTGGTATTCCACTATATGAGTGTCCTGAGGTGGTGGCAGCTGGACGTACTGCTGCTGCAGTTAATAGAACAGCTCCACCTGAATGTGATGAACCTGTCTGTAGTGGGTGGAGGGTTGTGTCGAGTTGTTGCTGCTAGGGTCAGCTCGTGACCTGAGACGGGGCTGAGAAGCCGTCTGTGCCTCCTAGAGACACATGATCTTGGTCTTAATGTCACTCAACGTATGTACCATTTGATCGATTTGCGACATACCCTGGCAGTGCTTCTTCTCGATGATCTCGATGCGGTCCAACTTCTCGCTGATAATACCCATATCAGCGGCCGATGACTCTGCCTATGATGCGGCTGCTGACGATGTGGATGGGCCTGCATCGACCCGTGTTATCCTCTGATACGACACGACCTATGGTGTGGGCTTCCCCTGTGTGTAGAGTCGGGTCTGGGACATGATGGTGTAATTCTCTGCCATCTCCTCATAGATTGCCCAAACCTGATCCTCATCCTTGGCAAAGTATGATCCTCCATAGGATGCATTCATTAGCCCCTGCAACTCCGATGTCAGCCCACAAAAGAAGCTCTGCATGAGGTTGAGCTTGGATATATCATGATGTGGACACCAGTCGATGAGATCTCTGAATCGGTCCCATGCTTCATGAAACTGCTCATTGGGAAGCATGGAGAAGTTGTTGATGAGGGCTCTTGCTGCATTCGTCCAACCGAGTGGATAGTACTTGTTCAAGTACTCGTTCCGGAGTTTTTCCCATGATGTCACATATCTCCCTAAATGCTTCAGCCAATAGGCTGCTCTATCGATGAGGGAGAATGAAAAAGCCATCATCTTGATGGTATCCTCGTCCACGAGTCACTCGTGGACCGTGCTGCAGATCATCTCAAACTCTTAGAGATGGAGGTGTGGCTACTAGGTGGCTAGCCTGTGAAATCTGAGCAGTAGCTGAATAGTCTGAGGAGGGAGCTTGAAATCTCCCAGAATAGCAGGCAGATGGATCCAACGGGGTGTCAGAGTTGCACCAGGGTTGTGCAACTTTCTCACAGGGCATGCTGGTCGGACTGGCTCCACTGGCTCATCTAGATCTCGTCCCTCTCCTCCTCCTAGCTCTGAAATGTCTCCTCCTCTACCGGCTCTATTTTGCCATGCTCTGTCTGCTCGCATCTGAGCCATCTCCATGCGTATGTAGGCCATGAAAGCTCCCATGGCTCTAATCTGGTGCTGCATAGTCTCCAAGGAAGCTAATAGGGTGTTGTTGATGGCACCCTGATCAAGAACGTACTTGTGAGTCTGGTTGGGTCCATCAGTGCGCTCCTCGCTGCTGGACATGGTCTCTGCAAAGGCAAAAACCCCGAACTCAGGTGTCGTCAAATGAATATATATCTGCTATGGTCTCTGCTCAGGCACCTCGGTACTGGTAGAAGGGTGGTCGAGGGGGAACAGGGTGGAGTCAAACTCGGGTTCGGAGAGCGGGGCTGGGCTCTCATGAACCAACCTAGATGAATGGGGCGTAGTACTCGAAAGCGGTGCAGCCAAAGGTTGCCTAAGGGACCTCCAACCCATCATCGTGGTATGGAGAGAAAGGTGGATGAGATCTGGAAATACACAAGATAAGGAAAACTAACCCCCAATTCACCTACTCAACACTGAGCTGCTAACCGTAAAGGTTTGGCCTTTTATCTTGTCAATTTTATTAGGTGATAATTCAATCTATCAGAGTGATTAAGCGAGCTAGTAGGAACCCAACGCTCTCAGGAGACTGACCCAATCCCAAGGCTAGATCTTTCCCAACCAATACAAGTTGCAGATCGTTTACCGGCTACCCAATCAACTCGCTTTGTTAAGGATATCGCAGCCCGCTTTACCAGAAACAGGAGTGATCCTCACTGGAGAAAGACTAACCCGAAACCAGTAGTATGAAGAAAGGTCATATATGGATCTAGCCTAGTGTACGGGTCACTCTCTCGCTCATCCAAACCAAACAAGGAGGGGATTGCTCTCCCATGATAGATTTTTCAGTGAATGTCTTTTGTGGTCAACTGTGTTTAGTAGTCCCAATTTTATGGCTTTTCTTTTTAGGTATTTTTCAAAAACAAATAACGTCTAATGAATTTTTCGATTCTCCTGATTATTTTAAGTCCAAAAACAGGGGGGAGAAGTCGAAAAAGCGAGGTCAAACACGATGATGCATGCAAAGTCAGACATGCGTACCTGATGCCAGCACTCTACATACAGGGTGATCTGTGCATAAAACAAAGACAGAAATTAAACTACCTATATGATGCAAGAAGAAAACGGCCTTAGAAGAAAGATTTCTACACGCGAAGAATAGTAGCTAAAAGGTCAACAAGAGATGTCAAAGTCCGATCTCTGATGCCAATTGGTATCCGCCACAACAGATCCTGCCATCGTTGTATACGGCCTCTAACAGCACATGACCTCTCAGGAGACCAGATTAGATTTTTCTTTGTGATTTAATTAATCAAGTCTAGTTATCGATCTATAGGTGAAGGCAGAAAATAAGGGCTGGGACCTTAATTAATGACATCACAATCAATATAAAATCCTAAGTCTAGGGGCCAAATTCTGCGTGAATCAAAAATAAAATAAAAGTGCGGGAAAACAAAATCGGCAAAAACCGCGGTGAGTTCCCTCGAGCACACCGGTGCTCGGCGAAACAGACCCCGATCAACTGCCAAGTACAAAGAGTCTTTGAGTCATGTTTTATTACAAGTTAAAGAATAAAAATGAAATAAAAGCTAAAAATTCTCCAAGTCTTCTACTCCTCCTCTCCTACGCTCTCATGTGGCTCGATGCAGAAATGAGCCGCCTCCGCTTCGCTCGGTTGCTCCGGCACTCCTAGGAAAGCCGCCCTCGCTCGTTGGGCCCCTCGCAAGAAATAGAGAAACACAAGGTGGTCAGATCACAGTTATGAAAATTAAAAATAAAAAATAAAAATAAAGGAAAAAATAAGACAAAAATAAAAGCAAATAAAGAAAAGGAGAAATAAAAATGAAAAGAAAAGGAGAACAAAAACAAAAATAGAAAACCAACTACTAAGCCGTGCTCCCCGACAAGGACGCCATTCTGATGAGCAACCCGAGCGACTAAGGCTAAGTGATATCAGAGGTCGTTGTGATCTCAACCACTCGAACCAGGCTCAACGAGAAAAATCAGAGACCATCAACAAAATCAAACAAGCATGAAAACAAGGCAAGCAGTCTTGTTATTTATTTAACCTGTTATAGACACCAGGGTCAAACACAAGGAGCATGGGAAAATCCTACGAAGTAGCCGAGAAATCCAAAAAGAAGTAAAAACTATTTTGGTGGTTTTTATTTTTAATTTATTTTTATATTTTCTATCAAGAAAATGAATAAGAAAATAAAAGCAAACACACCACAATAATTTTTTTAAGATGTAAAAGCTCAATAATTTAAAATAAAATTGTTTTTGTGTTTTTTAGAATATTCAAGTATTTTTAAGGATTTTATGGACTTTTTTGATTTTTATAAGATTTTATAAAAATAAAAGAAAAACAAAAATAACAAACAGTGTACAGCTTGGATGAAGAGGCAAATTAAAAATATCTAAAATGCCTCTAAAATCCTGGAAGCAATTTTAAAATAAAATCTACCTACAGAAACTGAAAACACATTTTTTTTATTTTAAGAGAATTTTTATTGATTTTTATAAGGTTTTTAGTCTTTTGCAATTTTTAGGTGTTTTATAAAAGATGATCAAATGAAAATAACATAGAAATTACAGCAACACAAAACAAATTCTACAATTTTATTTGGAATTTTAAAGGTATTTTTCTATTTTTTATGGGTTTTCTAAAATAGATAGGGACACTTTTGAGGGTTTCTGATTTTTAGAAAATAGCAAATGAAATCAAAATGCATCACAAAAATTACAAAAAATATTGCACAGTAGCAGGAGCTACTGGTAATTTTTGGGATTTTTGGAGTAGTTTTGATATCTATTTAATTAAAAACGCAACACACAGTTCGTAGGGGCCTAAGAGCCAATTATTTAGGTTTCTGTACTAAACATTAACGCGCATAAAAAGTCTGGGTGTAACCATGCAATTTATCCAATCAATTCAGCATATGCGTCAAAAACACGGTCATAGGGGTATACTTATAATCTCAGAAAACATCTATTCAAAAGATAACATCAAACAAGTTTAGGACAGAAACTACAAAAACACTAAAGTGCACGTGACGAATCACGTGCCTCCAGACAGGGGGACTAAAGTGCAAATATAGAAACTACAGGGGGCAAAATGCAAATAGGTTTAACTACAAATTTATTTTATAGACCAAAATGTAAACTAAAATAAATACAGGGTAAAATTGGAAAGATATCCTCGAAGCACGTGAAGCGTGCATGGGGTGGGTGCGTGTCGACCGCTGGAGCCTGGGATGGACGTGCGGCTCTGATGTTGTCAGTCGTCAGATCTGACGGTACCAGAACAGTCGGGGATGTGGGGCACACGTGATAGTAAGATCTGACATCCAACGGTCTGACAAGGCGGCTGGATGGATGGATCTGATATGATCTAGAAGGTCCCGATCGATCCAACAAAGCAGACTGCGTCTGGAAGAACAAGCGCCAGGCGACCTTCATCAGAGCCAGGGAAGAGATCCCTAGTCCTGATGGACGATCGGAGGGCGCATGCATGACGACGAGACGCTTCCGTGTCGACTGGATGGCTCAGATGGATGCTTCAACGGCTGGATGGGCGTGTTGACGGTGAAGGCATGGGGCTACTCTGGCGAGCTCTGGTGAGGGTGGAAAGATGACTCCCTATGCGCGAATCAACCTGAAGAGGATAGCTCTGACTCGGAGCTTTGCTCCAGTCCGGGTTATTTCGGCTAAAAAGGAAAGAAGCGATGTGAGGCGGACGTCGGTATCCGATGAAGGCGGTGGAAGGGGACCTCGGGCCTAATCTTGGCTAGATAGGCTAAGATTAGGGTGATCTGGGTGCGGAGATTGATGAAGGGAGAATGTGTGATGATATCAGAGCGGCTGGGATGGGGAAACGAAGCTTCGATCGGCTGGTCAGAGCGGATGGAGAGACGGCGACGCTGAGATGAAAGATCAAATCAAAACAATAATGGCGAAGAATAAGAAGCTCACCAAAAGTTCTGGATCAACTCCTGGGCTCTAGGAGAAGGGGGTCATCAACGTAATGGCCGCGACCGAGCGGCGTCAAGCAAGGGAGGCTACCAGCAGCGGAACTCCGGCCACGATGGCTGAGCTGCGGCATTGCTGCACTAAATCGAATGCCAAGCAGCGCTCCAGATGGTTGTCACTCTTCTGGAGGTGGCTAGGGTATCGAGAGAGAGCGAGGCACAAGCTGCTCGTCTGGCGAAGAGGATGAGATAATTTATAGCACTCCCAGGTGGCTGGAAAGAACAAGCGAGGGCACGTGAACTGAGAAGGATTCGCGCCTCCCTAGGGATCTGTGAGGATCTTGGATCCATGGGGAGGACACGGGCGAAGATTCGGGGCGACATGATGCATGACCCGCCTGGGAAAATAGGGAGAAGGAGGTCCGGCCATGTAGTCGGGTCAGTCAAGACCTGGAAGAGGGGGTTGACCTGGGTCAACATGCGCACGTGGACCAATCAGAAGCGGCGTAGGAAGAGGACAAAAGCCGCTTACATGACAAAATAACAATGAAAATAAAAGATAAATAAATTAAAAATAGTAAATGAATTTAAATTAAAAAATTAATAAAATTAAAAATGTTTATTATCTTTCAAGGAATTTTTATGTGATATTTATTCATTTTTTTGAAAAATAAATTAGTCTATATACAATATACAGTATTATATACTGGTATATTATACCTATGTATTTTGTACAATTATTTTTAATTTATTATTTTCAGAATAATACCCCAATTTTATATTTTTGTTTATAAAATAATTTTGAAGTATAAACATTTTTTATTTTTTATTATTTACTTACATGTATAAAATAAATAGAGAAGGGAATATATATACATGTACTATGCACAAGTGGGAGAGAAATTTTATTTTATTTTTATTTTTCTCATTTTTATTTTATTTTTAGAAATATACAAGCGTAAAAACGTATTTTTTATTTTTATTTTGGTAAAAATAATATATTTAATCAAACCCATGATATGTATAGTCTAGAGTGGCCCTATCTCTCTCTACATGTTTTACTTGGCAATCAGGCCAATGCTTGGCCCTCTCTCGGGGTTTGGGTCACTCAGTATTTATTCTAAATACTTCCTTCTTGTTCTTTTTATTCTTATTCTTTTATTTTTTTCATAAATATATGCTAATTATGTAATATTAGCACATGCATGCATATTGCTAACTTATTCTATTTACACCTATTTACATAATGCTTTGTCAAGATTATTAGCTAAAATAAAGGAATAAAGAATGATGATCAAGGATTCATCATCATACTACGAGAAGCGATAAATTAACCACACATGTCGTTAATTAGAGTTTAAATAGTTTTAAAATAATTAATTTTCTACATCACATATACGTATTTATATAAATTTTACTAAATATGATTATTATGGCCTTTCGAGTTTTTTTAAGAACATTTATACCCCTAACTTTTAAGCAATTTTATTTGTGCTCCTATATTTTATTAAAAACTCACAATACCAACCTTATGTTGGTATAAATTAGGAGCACAAGTGTACTAATAAAAGGACACTAGTATTGATTTTGTAAAAATACAAGGGACACATGCAAATTAAAGATAGGGGGTATAAGTGTTATTGGAAAAACTAGAAAGGATAAGAGTAAACAAATCCTCGAAAGATATGATGTACATTTTTCGTATTTATTTCTATGATATACCGGTCTAACTTGGTTCAACCCGTTTCAACCGTATGAATCAAACCAATAATACAACAATTCGGTCTTTTCCGGATTTTTTGAACTGCTAACATCATCACCGGTTAGACTAGTCGATCCCATTGATCCAATCATAAAAACCAAAAACTGATATGTGCTCAATTTGATATCCGAATCGATTTTTAAAACCTTGGTTCCACCGACAATTTTCCCTTTGAATCATGTTTCAGTCGGTCAGCAATTTCTGTTGTGTTTCTTTGGACCTTAATGGAAATTCAGGGACGTCAAAGCAAATACATAGTAGATAAGGGATATATAGAAAAATAAGAAACAAATTTTGCTTAAAGAAAATACGCACATTGTTGGGCTTAATTACGGCTGCTGTGGACGAGGACTTGTGAGAGAGGGAGAGAGAGAGAGAGAGAGAGAGAGAGAGAGAGAGAGAGAGAGAGAGAGAGAGAGAGAGAGAACGTCTCTTTCTTTCGCCCTTTTTCTTTTACTTAATCTATCGTATATGTGGGACAGACCGCCGTCAGAAGGGCGTCTCCGTAATTTCGAATAAAATAAGCAACGGGAAAAGTGGGATGGGGTCTGTCCGGGTAACGGGAAAAGTATGTTAATCTTTAGTCTTTGTAAATGTGAATTATTAATGTCGTATCTCATCAGATATTTATTTATTGCTCTTGTTTGATGTCATCCTCTTCAATCAGATATATCATCCTTACGCAAGCTAAAATTGTCAATCCACTCTGTGGCAGAAAAATGTTCATCTCGTAGAAGCTTTTATGTTTTTTTGTAGAGATATATAAATGCAGTGTGTTGGATTATCCAGAGATTGTCAAAAGCAAGAAAACAGAAAAAAAAACTCTTTTGACGCAAAAGAAGGAATAAATATTATAGCCAACCAAACGTCAAGTGTCGGCAATGCAACTCATCACTTTTGGCTCTCTACGATATTATTGGAAACCACCCATTATATAATGCTTTTAATTTTTAGATTATATGTTGGCTTATTAATATATTATATTACTAGGTTTGTATTTCGTGAGGCCGATTAGTTACTACGTCGTGTCCTTGAAAGTGGGTGTCGGCAACTGGAGGATTCCCATTTCTTCTCCATGACGAATAAACATGACTTGCAGGAACTGTGCGCGGTTGACCGATCTGTCTCCATTTTTTGGAAGGCCCTAACAATCATGGGAATCGCATTGCTGCAGGACTCACGTATTCACCCCTCTCACCTCAAATAAAAAAAGGTACATCTCTCTCGTTGTAAGCACTAGGAAGATATTACTCACGCTTCATTGCGGAGAAAGAATGAATTGATATACGGTTCTTAAATAGGATATTTGATAAGTCCAACAAAAAGGCTCTTTTCTGACGGCTTTAAGATGCACAACATGTAGTTAAAAAACACTTTTTGTGTACATGTTAAACGTTTCCGTTAGCATCTTTAATTAGAAATCTATGCTGTATTTACATGAAATGCATCTCCTATTGTTTTCCATCACAATTCTAGTTTATTCTTAATTAGAATTGTAATGGTTGTCCTATTGATACATAAATGACCACGATTTGTCCTTATCGGTGATAGATATAGAATAAAATTGTTTATTGATTTTGTTGGCTTACGTATTAACCAGCATTATGATTTTTCCCTACTAAAATTAAGTTTAGATATGATTAGCTAGAAAGAATGCAGGAAGTATTGAGAAGCAATAAAATGATCTAGTTAATTCATGATTAGTTGCATTTACAGTACTAATTATATATAGACACACAATATCGTGCAAGATAAATTAAAATTGTATACATTTTTTTATGAATAATAGGCATTCTTGTACTTTTAAGTCTGTTTTTTAAAATCTAATATTATATTTAGATTCTATATAACCTTAATAATACATGTTCATAGATATATAACCCGAACATACTTGCGACACATGAAATGTATAAATTATATAACAATTTTAATCATAATAAGGATAGTTAATTTCTAATAGATAAACTATAAAAAATTTATACTTTCTAGATGGATTTGGAAAACTCTTATCTCATTTTCCTTACAACATAGATACTATTTATTTCAAGAGTCACTTTAACAGGTGCTATATCACAAAAAATATTATATCCTGAATATTAAATATATAATATCATATAAAAATAGTTCGTTTATTATAACATAAATGAGATATGATATTATATTTTTTAGATTTATTTTCTAAAATCAAGACATACAGCATGATTTCTTATAAATTTGATAATTCAATAATATATATACACACATATACACACATGCGTGCGCACAAGTTATTTGTTAAACAAATCGTGATGGCACCGATGATAGTTTATATCATTTTATATTGTCATAAATTACAAGTAACAAATTTAAATTATATTTTTTTATAATATGATATCATGGAACACTTCCTTGCAATATATGATATCCATGTTATCATAATATTTCGATTTGATACAGGTATTTTATAATTGTATGTAAGAGTCATAGATAGTTGATCACCTTAAAATATGTCTATGGATAAAATAATATATATTTGCAAGAAAATGGATGGAAAGTTGGAAGGAGAGAGTTAGGTGAGGAATCAACAGATATCAAGAACCTTTATCAAGGAAAATTGACCCTGCCAATTTATTATGTTCAGGCCTAGATGAATCTAATGACAACCACCCAAAATGTTTAAACGTAATTTGTCAAGTAATAATACACACTACTTATAACCCACTCTTATATTTTACGAGTTTCTGATGTGAGGCTATGTTGGGATGCTACAACCTCCCTTATTCATATTTGTAATGTCCTCATTGGTACATGACCCATCATTTATTTTTAGTGACAATGAATACTACATGCTTCGAGTAGTCTTTTCCTTCTATCTCTTTGTCAGGTTGGCTCTACCGATAAGGTGACACTTTCCACTATCAGTGGAAACCTACTATGATACTAGTTGTAACATCCCAAGCTTAGGTCCCCAGTCCATTTTCAAAGAAAACTAGACCTTAAAACTTGCTGGGTTTTGATTTAGATGGACCCATTGACAACCACTAAAATTTCTTAAGCTCAAGTTGTTAATTACATAGTAATCCCTATCACTTATAACTCACTCTCACACTTTATGAGTTTTCAATGTGGGTCTATGTTGGGGTGTTACAATGCGAAGTGTAAGAGTGATATATAAATGATGGGAACTGCTAGTTGACAACTTGGTTTCACGCATTTTGGGTGATTGTTAATGTGTCTAATTGGTCCCAAACCCAATAAGTTATGAGGGCTAATTTTCCTCGATAATAGTTCGGAGATCTAAAAAACGTTACAAATAATATCAGAGCCAAGTTCTATCTGATAGTGGAAAAGTCTACCCGAAAAATAGAGCCACTCCTGCAAAGAAATAAGAGGAAAATGCTACCGGGAACGTGCAACTACCACTGTCAATGGGAATAAGTGAAGTGTAATGTCGCAACGAGGATGCTGCAAATATAAGTGGGGAAGTTTGTAACACTCCAATATAGTCTCACATCAGATACTCACGAAGTATGAGTGTGAGTTATAAGTCGTGGGGATTACTACCTTGACAACTTTGGTTTAAGTATTTTGAGTGGTTGTCAACAATATCCAATTATATCTAAACCCAATAAATTGTCAGGACTAGTTTTTCTCGATAATGGTCCGAGAAACTAAACAATGGACTTTACAATATGTCAAAATTTAGAACTACTTGTCTCTATTATAATAACTATATGTACTTGAGCACAAATGTACTTCTGTAAAAATAGTGTTTGTTTTTAATCATATACACAAAAATAGAGTAACTCGATCCCTAATATATAAAATTTTGCATGTAATCATACTTATCAATAATAAAATATAATCATATGCATAGAAGTGAATTATTTCTATTTAATCAATATATAACTGCATAATGTGCAAATATATACACAGATATATAATGTTGTATTTAAAAGGATGTAATTAGATTTTAATTGGAAAACCTATGCAATTACAATAGGATTCAATTTGGTCTCAATTGGGAAACCATATGAATTGGAGGCAAAGTTGAGAATTCTCAAATTTGAAACATGGAAAAGCTTGGGTGGAAGTTTAGTACCATACCTAGTATCTCTAAACTCTTGGTGGAGTTATATATGAGTTCACACCCGAAGCTCTTGTAGTAATAATAGAGAGGAGGAATGGAGGACCACACGTGCGCGCTTCGCTCTGTCTCCGACTCGGGCTCGGAAGAGTCAATTCGGATCTTGTATCTCGATACTTTTGTTGCGGATTTCATTTGACAGGTCAATTAAATTAATCACATGGATTAATTTAGACTCGACTAAAATGAGAATTCAACTCGACCCAAACCACACTTATGGCAACGGTTTCATAATTCGAAAAGACACGCCCGTTGAGGGACGTTTTCAGAAATTGAAAGATACCGTACGCTAGGGCACATGACTCTCTTTTTATACCTCTTCCCCGATGCTATTTTTCTACTCTCGTAAGAAAAACTCTCACACCACCGTCTTCCTTCTCTGTTCTACGACTGCATCTGCGACATGTTTTTGTCGGTTGCAAGTTCTCGGAGGTACTTTCGAGGATGGTCTTGTCGGTGTGCACAGATGAAGATCATGTACCGTCGTATCCTGGGAGCAGATCGTCAGTACCCTACGCACAAGTATTGTAGTGGCGATATCCTCTCTAAGGACAGTCCATTTCATGGACGCTTCAGTGATCTCTAATCTTATTCTTTTATTACTTTGTTTGCTGCAACTTGTTTATTGTTTTACTTTCTCTGGATCATGCCCTAATTCCTGTTTCCATTTATTTAATTGGTTTCTATTTGCATTACGTAATCAGATAATGGATGGGAAATACATGATTAAAATGATGTTAATCTGTAATGCTTTTCTGTCAATTCATTTGAATCCATGTAATTATTATTTAAAATATGGAATGTTGATCCTATTTCCAACAATCTTAGAGAGGATATCTGGAACTGGATTTAAAACCATATTGAAACAATGTTTAAATCGAGGGTGCATAGGACGGGTATGCCTGAGAAATTCGGTGGTCAAAACTTTAAGCGTTGGCAACAACACATGAAGATCTAATTAATCAGCATAGGACTAATCTCTATGCTTGAAACCGATTGTCCTACGATGGAAAAGGAAAACCCCTCACCGATAGCCAGAATGTGCAATCTGCGTGGAAAGAACGTGATCGTATATGTCATGCTTGCATTTTGTTGGCTATGTCCAACACGTTGTTTTACGTATACAGTTCGTCCATACAGACTACGAAGGGGCTATGGGAATATTTTGATCGGAAGTACAATACCGAAGACCTCGGTATTGAGAAATACTCCGTGGTCAAGTTTTTTGAAGTTTTTCATTGTCGAAGGGAAGTCGGTTTCTGAACAGGTACACGGGTTTTTACTCCTGCTCCTTGGTTTAGAAGATGCCGAAATGAAACTTCCGTAGAAGTTTCAGATCATGTACATCATAGAAAAATTATTCAAGTCTTGGGAAGACTTCGGTATGACCCTGAAACATAGGAAGGGGAAAATTTCTATGGATGACTTGATGGTGGCAATTGCCATAGAGGAGGAACACAAGAAACAAAAGCCTGCGGTTTCTGTCGATATTCTGACTAAGGTCAATTTAGTGACCTCGAAGGGCAAGAATAAGAAGGGAAACGGTACTAACAATAATAAAATGGCAAGATCCAGAAAAAGGTAAAGAATAAATCATGTTGGCACTGTAATCAGGTAGGCCATTGGAAGAAGGATTGTCTCTCCTTAAAGGCTCAACCTAAGGCTATAGATGGGAGTCCACAAGTGAATATGATCACTGTGGGACTTGAGGCTAGTTAGGAGTATGTCTCTCTAAAACCTGAACTATACCGTATTCATGATCCAAATGAGTGGCTCGTGGATACAGGAACCAATGTAAATATTTGTTTTGACAGTGTTTTCTTCTTATCAGACCTACGGTGGTGGGACTACAAAGATGGGGAACGATTCTGCAGCCAGGGTGATAGGGTCAGAACAAGTCAACTTGAGGTTCTCCTCTGGACGTGTCTGGACGTTGCACAGGCTGCTGCATGTTCCTGACATCAAGAAGAATGTCTTATCTGGCTCTATCTTAGTTAGAAATGGTTTTGAATTGAACTTTAATTGTAATAAAGTTGTCGTTCTGATACATGGCATTTTTTTATGGAAAATGCTATTTCGCAGATTTTGATTTATTGTTTTGAATTAGATGTGATACAGTAAACATTGATGAAATAAATGATTTTTGTTCTGAATGTTCTAATTTTGTGTCTCATGTAGTTAATAATCTAGAATCTTGTGATCTGAGGCATGGTAGATTGGGACAAGCAAACTTAAATTCAATTAAATACACTATTTAGAGTTGATAAATTTAGAGTTGATCTCTAAATACACTATTGATTAAACTCAAAAATGTGAAATCTGTGCGCAAGCTAAGACACTTAGGAAGTCTTTTCAGTCTTCCTCTTGAGATAGTGAGATATTGGATCTACTGCATACATATATCTGTGAGTTTAATGGTGTCTTGACCTGAGATAATAAGAAATACTTTATCACCTCTATAGATGATTGCAATAGATACTGCTATGTATATCTAATGAAAACCAAGGATGAATCCTTAGAAAAATTTCTTATATTTAAGAATGAGGCTGAGACACAAACATGAAAAGTGCTTAAACGCCTTAGGTCAGATAGAGGAGGTGAATATACCGCTAACTTGTTTGATTAACAATGCAAATCATTTGGCATAGTTCATAAAGTTACGGCCCCATATTCACCGCAATCAAATGGGATAGTAGAACGGAAAAACAGAACATTAACTAACATGATCAATGCTCTCCTATAGAGTTCTGGACTTCCAACCTATATGTGGGGCGAAGCTTTGAATACAGCTTGCCATATTCTGAATAGGGTTCCTCCAAGGCATATGGAAAAGTGTACTTTCGAATTTTGGAGAAACAAGAAATCGAGCTTAAGATATCTCAAAGTGTGGGGCAGTCTCGCTAAGGTTTTAGTCCCCGAACACAAGAGAAAGAAGCTAGATACTAAAAATGTTGATGCAGTCTTCTTAGGTTACTTGAAAAATAGCTATGCATATAGGTTCTTGGTAATTCGGTCCGAGATACCAAGCATAGATGTCAACACTATTATTGGGCTCCGTGATGCTACCTTCTTTGAGGATGTCTTCCCTATGAAGGCTGGGATCCCTCAGAATCTGACTATTGAGAGTGCCTCCACATCAGGATCTATTTCAGATCAAGTGGAAAGAATAACGAATGTAGGGGTTGAGACTCAACATAAATCCAATGATCTTTCAGAAGAAAATGAGCCAAGGAGGACTAAAAGACCTTGGATAGCCAAGGATCTGGGTAGCGACTTTATTGTCTACCAGATCGAGGGTGATCCACCAAGTTATAAGGAAGATATGGCTTCTTATGAAGCAAAACAATGGAAGCCGTCAAATCTGAGATGGATTCCATTATTGCTAATGGAATTTGGGAGTTGGTTGATTTACCCAAAGAGTGCTCTACGATTGGGTGCAAGTGGGTGTTTAAGAGAATGCTTAGGCCTGACGGATTAATTGAAAAATATAAAGCCAGAAAGTTGCCAAGGGCTTTAAGCAAAAAGAAGGTATCGATTACTTTGATACTTATTCCCTTGTGATTAGGATGACCACAATCTGGATGCTCATATCACTGACATATGTATATGATCTCTCTATCCACCAAATGAATGTGAAGACCACCTTCTTGCATTGCGATCTTGAGGAGGAGATATATATGTATCAACCTCATGGGCTTATGACTTCTGGGAACGAGGGAAAGGTTTGCAAGCTTGTTAAATCCCTTTGTGGATTAAAACAAGCATCAAAGCAGTGGCATGAAAAAATTTACAAAACTATTTTGTCATGTGGCTTTAAGGTTGATGAATCCAATAAGTGTGTATATTCCAAGGTGAAAGGTGATGTATGTATTGTCTTGTGCTTGTATGTTGATGACATATTGTTGTTTAGATCACATATAAGGATTATTAATGAGACTAAAGCATTCTTAAGTATCAAGTTTGAGATGAAGGATATGGGTGTTGTTGATGTGATCTTGGGTCTCAAACTGACAAGGTCAGTTGATGGGATTGTAGTTTCTCAATCTTACTATGTTGAGAAGGTACTTGAGAAATTTGGATATCAAGATTGCAAAGCTGTAAGCACTCCCTTTGATTCACCCAAAACATTATGTAAGAACAAAAGTGGAGTACCTGTAGCTCAGCTAAGGTATTCACAAGTAATAGGAAGTTTAATGTATCTTGCAAATTGCATGAGACCTGATATTTCATTCTCGATTGCAAAGTTGAGTAGATACACTAGCTATCCTGACCGTATTCTTTGGGAGGCTCTGGATCGAGTGCTGAAGTACTTGAAGGTAGTTATTTCCCTTAGATTGCATTATGGTAAATATCCATCTGTATTAGAAGGATATAATGATGCAAGCTGGATAGGGAAAATAGAGGAGTCGGGGAGTAATGCAGTGCAGTCTTTACCCTTGGAGGCAGTGCAGTCTCCTGGAAGTCTGCAAAGCAGGCCATTTAGCTCGGTCTACCTTTGAGGTTGAGCTGTGTGCTTTGGACATCACTGGAATTGAGACTGAATGGCTAAGAGAACTTCTTTCTGAAATTCCCATGGCGGGTCAACCAGTTCCTGCAATCTCGGTGCATTGTGACAACGTGACCACAATTGCCAAGATCAAGAGTTCAAAGTTCAATCAGAAAATAAGGAGACACATACAAATCAGACTTAAGATGTTAAGAGATTTGGTATCTCGAGTAGTGCTGGTTATGGATTTTGTTGGATCCAAAGACAACACGGCAGATCCGTTGACTAAGGGACTTGATAGATCTTTAGTCCTAAAGTCTAGGCTTGGGATAGGATTGAGACCCATTGGGAGTTCCTCTACAGTAGCAACCCAACCTATCTGAGTAGAGATCCCATAAATTAGGTTCAATGTGGTAATAACAAGTTGTTTGGAGAACTGGTTGGCACTCTTAGTTTAATATTTATGCATGAGTGTCTTATCCGTGGAAGCCTGAGTGTCATTTAAGTTATAAATTTAGGAAGAGCATAGGCTCTGAATGGGTTCAAGCCTTTGGGCAAGATGTTAGCAGTGCATTCATGGAAAATGCCACCTGTGTGAGTGTTACTGTGGGCCGCAATTAAAGGAAGAGGGTCTTTCTTGAACACACTCATGAAACATGATAAGGGTGCATGGCCTTTAAGATCCCCAAGCCTGAAAATTGTACCAAGAACAACGCTTTGTTATTTCTACTGCATACTTTAACACCAAGGTATAAAGTTCAAGGTGTAGTTCACTTTGTTCCTATTTAAGTGAAAGTAGTAAACTCAGGTAGAGGTTCAAACTGGAAGTTACCTTTATAGAAAGTAAAATATGGTGGCCGAAAGATGTCTTTGAATCTCCTTTTCAAATTGATGAATTCGTGGGGGATTGTTGCATTTAAAAGGATGTAATTAGGTTTTAATTGGAAAACCTATGCAACTACAATAGGATTTAAATTGTGAAATCAAATGAATTGTAGGAAAGTTGGGAATTCTCAAATTTTTAACATGGAAAAGCTTGGGTGGAAGTTTAGTACCATACCTGGTATCTCTAAACTCTTGGTGGGCTCATATATGAGTTCACACCCCAAGCTCTTGTAGCAATAGTAGAGAGGAGGAATGGAGGACTACACATGCACATGTGCTCCGCTCCGCTCCGTCTCTGTCTCGGGCTCAAGCTCGGGAGAGTCATTTCAGATCTCGGATCTCAATACCTTTACTGCGGATTTCATTTGGTAGGCCAATTAAATTAATCACACAGATTAATTTGAATTCGATTGAAATGAGAATTCAACTCAATCCAAACGGCTCGTTATGGCTGCGGTTTCAGAATTCAAAAAGACATGCCCACTGAGGGGCGTTTTCGGAAATCAAAAGATACCGCGTGCTAGGGCACGCGACTCTCTTCTTATACCTCTCCCCCGATGCTATTTTTCTACTCTTGTAAGAAAAACTCTCACGTCGCCGTCTTCCTTCTTTGTTCTACCACCGCATCTGCGACCTGTTCTTCTCGGTTGCAAGTTCTCGAAGGTACTTTCGAGGACAGTCTCGTCGATATGCGTTGACAAAGATCGTGTACCATCATATCTTGTGAGCAGATCGCCTGTACCCTATGCACCGGTATTGTAGGGGAGATATCCTCTCTAAGGGCAGTCCATTTCATGGACGCTTCGGTGATCTCTAATCTTATTCTTCTATTACTTTGTTTGCCGCAACTTGTTTATTGCTTTACTTTATCTGGATCACGCACTAATTCCTATTTCCATTTATTTAATCGGTTTCTGTTTGCATTACTTAATCGGATAATGGATGGGAAATGCATGATTAAAATGATGTTAATTTGTAATGCTTTTCTGTTAATTCATTTGAATCTGTGTCATTACTGTTTTAAATATGAAATGTTGATCCTGTTTCCAACAATCTTAGAAAGGATATCCGGAATCAGATTTAAAACCATGTCAGAAATAATGTTTAAATCAAGGATGGATATGATGGGTATGCCTGAGAAATTCAGTGGTCCAACTTTAAGAGTTGGAAACAACGCATGAAGATCCGGTTAATCATCATAGGACTAATCTCTATACTTGAAACCGACTGTCCTATGGTGGAAAAGGAAAACCCCTCACCGATAGCCAGAAGATGTAATTTACGTGGAAAGAACGTGATCGTATATGTCATGGTTGCATCCTGTTGGCTCTGTCCAACACGTTGTTTGACGTATATTGTTCATCCACACCTACTGCAAAGGGGATATGGGAAGATTTGGATCGGAAGTATAATACCTAAGACCTCGGTATTGAGAAATACTCCGGGGCCAAGTTTTTGAGGTTTTCCATGGTTGAAGGGAAGTCGATTTCTGAACAGGAACATGAGTTTTTACTCCGGCTCCATGGTTTAGAAGATGCGGAAAATGAAACTTCCGGAGAAGTTTCAGGTCATGTGCATCATAGAAAAATTCCCTAAGTCTTGGCAAGACTTCGGTATGACCCTAAAACACATGAAGGGGAAAATTTCTATGGATGACTTGATGGTGGCAATTGCCATAGAGGAAGAACACATGAAATAAAAGCCTGTAATTCCTGTCGATATTCAGGCTAAGGTTAATTTCATGACCTCGAAGGGAAAGTATAAGAAGGGAAAGGGTACTAACAATAATAAAATGAAATCAATGGGCAAGATCTAAAAAAAGGCAAAGAATAATCCTTGCTATTATTGTAATCAGGTTGGCCATTGGAAGAAGGACTGCCTATCCTTAAATGCTCAACCTAAGGCTGCAGATGGGAGTCTACAAGTGAATATGATCACTGTGAGACTTGGGGCTAGTGAGGGGTATGTCCCTATAAAACCTAAACTATACCATATTCATGATCCACATGAGTGGCTCGTGGATATGGGAGCCAATGTAAATATTTTTTCTGACAGAACTTTGTTTTCTCCTTATCTAACCTGCAGTGGTGGGACTGTGAAAATAGGGAACGATTCTATAGCCGGGGTGCTAGGGTCGGGACAAGTCAACTTGAGGTTCTCCTTTGGACGTGTCTGGACGTTGCACAGGGTGCTGCATGTTCCTGACATCAAGAAGAATGTCTTTCTGGCTCTATCTTAGTTAGAAATGGTTTTAATTGAATTTAAATGTAATAAAGTTGTCATTCTGAGACATGATATTTTTTTGGAAAAGGATATTTGGCAGATTTTGATTTGTTGTTTGGATTAGATGTGATTCAGTAAACATTGATAAAATAAATATTTTAAGGTTCTGAATGTTCTAATTCTGTGTCTCATGTAGTTAATAATCTAGAATCTTGTGATCTGTGGTATGATAGATTAGGACATATAAACTTATATTTAATTAAAAGAATGATGAATTTAGACTTGATCCCTAAACACACTATTGATAAAACTAAAAAATGTGAAATCTATATGTAAGCTAAGACACATAAGAAGTCTTTTCAGCCTTTCTCTAGAAATAATGAGATCTTGGATCTAGTGCACACAGATATCGATGAGTTTAATGGTGTGTTGATCAAAGATAATAAGAAATACTTTATCACCTTTACAGATGATGGCAATTGATAATGCTATGTGTATCTAATGAAAACCACGGACGAAGCCTTAGAAAAATTTCTTATATTTAAGAATGAGGCTGAGACACAAATAAGGAAAGTGCTTAAACACCTTAGGTTAGATAGAGGAGGTGAATATACCTCTAACTTGTTTGATGAACAATGGAAATCGTTTGGCATAGTTTATGAAGTTACGACCCCATATTCACCGCAATCAAATGGGAAAGCGGAACGGAAAAACAGAATATTAACTATCCTCATCAATGCTCTCCTACAGAATTCTAGACTTCCAACCTATATGTGGGGAGAAGTCTTGAATACGACTTGCCATATTCTGAATAGGGTTCCTCCAAGGCATATGAAAAAGTGTCTTTTAGAATTTTAAAGAAATAGGAAACTGAGCTTAAGATATCTCATAGTGTGGGGCTGTCTCGCTAAGGTTTTAGTCCCAGGACATAAGAGAAAGAAGCTAGGTCCTAAAACTGTTGATGTAATCTTCTTAGGTTACTTGGAAAATAGCTATGCATATAGATTCTTGGTATTTCGGTCTGAGATACCAGGCATAGATGTCAACACTATTGTTGAGCTCCGTGATGCTACCTTTTTTGAGGATGTCTTCCCTATGAAGCCTGGGATCCCTCAGAATCTGACCATTGAGAGTGCCTCTACATCAGGATATATTCCAGATCAAGTGGAAAGGATAACGGATGTGTGGGTTGAGACTCAACATGAATCTAATGATCTTTCAGAAAAAAATGAGTCAAGGAGGACTAAAAGACCTTGGATAGCCAAGAATCTGGGTAGCGACTTTGTTGTCTACCAGATCAAGGGTGATCCACCAAGTTACAAGGAAGCCATGGCTTCATCTGAAGCAAAACAATGGAAGGAAGCCGTCAAATCTGAGATGGATTCCATTATGGCTAATGGAACTTGAGAGTTGGTTGATTTACTAAAATGTTGCTCTACCATTGGGTGCAAGTGGGTGTTTAAGAGAATGCTTAGGCTTGACAGATCAATTGAAAAATATAAATCCAGATTAGTTGCCAAGGGCTTTAGGCAAAAAGAAGGTATCGATTACTTTGATACTTATTCCCAGTGACTAGGATGACCACAATCCGGATGCTCATAGCACTAGCATCTGTATATGATCTCTCTATCCAGCAGATGGATGTGAAGACTGCCTTCTTACATGGAGATCTTGAGGATGGGATATATATGGATCAACCTGATGGGCTTATGAGTCCTGGGAATGAGGGAAAGGCTTGCAAGCTTGTTAAATCCCTTTATGGATTAAAACAAACACCAAAGCAGTGGCATGATAAATTTGACAAACCTTTTTTGTCTTGTGGCTTTAAGGTTCATGAATCTAATAAGTGTGTCTATTCCAAGGTGAAAGGTGATGAGTGTACTGTCTTGTGCCTGTATGTTGATGACATGTTGTTGGGATCACATATGAGGATTATTAATGAGGCTAAAGCATTCTTAAGTAACAAGTTTGAGATGAAGGACATGGGTGTTGCTGATGTGATCTTGGATCTCAAACTAAAAAGGTTAATTGATGGGATTGTAGTTTCTCAATCTCACTATGTTGAGAAGGTACTTGAGAAATTTGGATATCAAGATTGCAAAGCGATAAGTACTCCTTTCGATTCATCCAAAACACTATTTAAGAACAAAAGTGGAGTACTTATATCTAAGCTAAGGTATTCACAAGTAATAGAAAGTTTAATGTATCTTGCAAATTGCACGGTCTTGATATTTCATTCTCGATTGCAAAGCTGAGTAGGTACACTAACTATCATGACCATACTCATTGGGAGGCTCTAGATTGAGTACTGAAGTACTTGAAGTGAACTATTTCCTTATTTTGCATTATGGTAGATATCCATCTGTACTAGAAGGATATAATGATGCAAATTAGATAAGGAAAATAGAGGAGTCGGGGAGTAATGGTATTATTGGGTATGTCTTTACCCTCGGAGGCAGTGCATTCTCCTAGAAGTCTGTGAAGCAGACCATTCTAGCTCGATCTACATTTGAGGACGAGCCGTGTACTTTGGACACCGCTAGAATTGAGGCTGAATGGCTAAGAGAACTTCTTTCTGAAATTCCCATAGTGGGTCAACCAGTTCCTGCAATCTCGGTGCATTGTGACAACATGACCACAATTGCCAAGATTAAGAGTTCAAAGTTCAATAAGAAAACAAGGAGACACATACAAATCAGACTTAAGGCGTTAAGAGATTTGGCGTCTAGAGTAGTGTTGGTTGTGGATTTTGTTGGATCCAAAGACAACACAGCAAATCCATTGACTAAAGGACTTGATAGATCTTTATTCCTAAAGTCTAGGATTGGGATGGAACTGAGACCTATTGGGAGTTCCTCTACAGTAGCAACCCAACCTATCTGAGTGGAGATCCCACAAATTAGGTTCAATGTGGTAATAACAAGCTGTTTGGAGAACTGGTTGGCACTCTTAGTTTAATGCTTATGCATGAGTGTCTTATCCATAGAAGCCTGAGTGCCATTTAAGCTGCAAATTTAGGAAGAACATAGGCTCTGAATGGGTTCAAACCTTTGGACAGGATGTTAGTAGTGCATCCTTGGAGAACGTCACTTATTTGAGTGTTACTGTGGGCCGCAGTTAAAGGAAGAGGGACTTTCCTGAAAACACTCATGAAACAAGATAATGGTGCATGGCCTTTAAGAGCACCAACCCTGAAGATTGTACCAAGAACAACGCTTTGTTGTTTCTACCGTATACTTTAACTCCAAGGTTTGAAGTTCCAGACGTAGTTTACTTCGTTCTCGTTAAAGTAAAAGTAGTAAACTCAGGTAGAGATTCAAACCGGAAGGTTCCTTTACTAAAAGCAAAGTGTGACAGTCGAAAGATGTCTTTGAATCTCCTTTTTAAATTGGTGAATTCGGGGGGATTGTTGTATTTAAAAGGATGTAATTAGATTTTATTTGGAAAACCTATGCAATCACAATAGGATTCTATTTGGTCTCAATTGGGAAATCAAAGGTATTGGAGGGAAAGTTGGGAATTCCCAAATTTGAAACATGAAAAAACTTGGATGGAAGTTTAGTACCATACCTAGTATCTCTAAACTCTGGGTGGGCTTATATATGAGTTCGCACCCCAAGCTCTTGTAGCAATAGTAGAGAGGAGAAATGGAGGACCACACATGCGCACGCGCTCCGCTCCGCTCCGTCTCTGGCTCAAACTTGGGAGAGTCAATTCGGATCTCGGATCTCGATACTTTTTCTACAGATTTCATTTGGTAGTTGATTAAATTAATCACATGGACTAATTTAGATTCTACTAAAATGAGAATTCAACTCGACCCAAACAACTCGTTATGGCTGTGGTTTCAGAATTCGAAAAGACACGCAAGTTGAGGGGTGTTTTCAGAAATCGAAAGGTACCACACGCTAGGGAACACGACTATCTTTTTATACCTCTCTCCCGACGTCGTTTTTCTACTCTCGTAAAAAAAACTCTCATGTTGTCGTCTTCCTTCTCTATTCTATCACCGCATCTGCGACATGTTCTTTTCGGCTGTAAGTTCTCGGAGGTACTTTCGAGGATGGTCTCGTCAGTGTGCGTAGACGAAGAACGTGAATCGGTGTATCATGAGAGCAGATCACCAGTACCTTATGCAGTGGTATTGTGGGGGCGATATCCTCTCTACGAGCAGTCCATTTCATGGACGCTTAGGTGATCTCTAATCTTATTTTCTATTACTTGGTTTGCCGCAACTGTTTATTGCTTTACTTTCTCTGAAATCACGCCCTAATTCCTATTTCCATTTATTTAGTTGGTTTCTGTTTGCATTACGTAATTGGATAATGGATGGGAAATGCGTGATTAAAATAATATTAATCTGTAATGCTTTTCTATGAATTTATTTGAATCTGTGTAATTCCTGTTTAAAATATGCAATGTTAATCTTGTTTCCAACAATCTTAGAGAGGATATCCGGAACCAGTATTAAAACCATGTCAAATACAATGTTTAAATCAAGGGTGGATATGACGAACATGCTTGAGAAATTTGGTGGTCAAAACTTTAAGCGTTGGAAAAAACGTATGAAGATCTGGTTAATCACCATAGGACTAATCTCTATACTTGAAACCGATTGTCCTATGATGGAAAAGGAAAACCCCTCACCCGATATCTAGAAGGTGCAATCTGCATAGAAAGAATGTGATCGTATATGCGGTTGCATCATGTTGGCTCTATCCAACACTTTTTTTGACGTATACTGTTCGTCCACGCAGAAAGCGAAGGGGCAATGGAAAGATTTGGATCGGAACTATAATACCGAAGATCTCGATATTGAGAAATACTCTGTGGTCAAGTTTTTGAAGTTTTCCATGGCCGAAGGGAAGTCAGTTTATGAACAGGCACACGAGTTTTTACTCCTGCTCCATGATTTAAAAGATGCCTAAATGACACTTCCGGAGAAGTTTCAGGTTATGTGCATCATAGAAAAATTACCCAAGTCTTAGGAAGACTTCGGTATGACCCTGGAACACAGGAAGGGGAAAATTTTTATGGAAGACTTGATGGTGGCAATTGCCATAGAGGAGGAACACGTGAAACAAAATCCTGTGGTTCCTGCCGACATTCAGGCTAAGGTCAATTTCATGACCTCAAAGGGCAAGGATAAGAAGTGAAAGGGTACTAAAAATAATAAAATAAAACCAAAGGGAAAGATCCAGAAAAAGGCAAAGAATAAATCAAGCTGGCGCTGTAATCAGTTTGTCCATTGGAAGAAGGATTGTCTATCCTTAAAGGCTCAATCTAAGGTTGCAGACGGGAGTCCACAAGTAAATATGATCACTGTGGGACTTGGGGCTAGTGAGGGGTATGTCTCTCTAAAACCTGAACTATACCATATTCATGATCCAAATGAGTGGCTCGTGGATACGGGAGCCAATGTAAATATTTTTTCTGACAGAACTTTATTTTCTTCTTATTAGACCTGCAGTGGTGGGACTATGAAGATGAGGAACGATTCTGCAAAGAGGATGCTAGGGTCGGAACAAGTCAACTTGAGGTTCTTCTCTGGACGTGTCTGGACGTTGGACAGGTTGCTGCATGTTCCTGACATCAAGAAGAATGTCTTATCTGGCTCTATCTTAGTTAGAAACGATTTTGAATTAAACTTTAAATGTAATAAAGTTGTCATTCTAAGACATGTCATTTTTTATGGAAAATGATATTCGGCATATTTTGATTTGTTGCTTAGAATTAGATGTGATTCAATAGACATTGATGAAATAAATGTTTTAAGTTTTGAATGTTCTAATTCTGTGTCTCACGTAGTTAATAATCTCGAATCTTGTGATATGTGGCATGGTAGATTGGGACATGTAAACGTAAATTCAATTAAAAGAATGATGAATTTAGAGCTGATCCCTAAACACACTATTAATAATACTCGAAAATGTGAAATCTATGTGCAAGCTAAGATACCTAAGAGGTCTTTTCAGTCTGTCTCTAGAGATAGTGAGATATTGGATCTAGTGCATGTGGATATCTATGAGTTTATTGGTGTGTTGACCCGAGACAATAAGAAATATTTTATCACCTTTATAGATGATTGCAGTAGATACTTCTATGTACATCTAATGAAAATCAAAGATGAAGCCTTAGAAAAATTTCTTAAATTTAAGAATGAGGATGAGACACAAACAGGGAAAGTGCTTAAACACCTTAGGTCATATAGAGGAGGTGAATAAACTTCTAACTTGTTTGATAAACAATGCAAATCATTTGGCATTATTCATGAAGTTACGACCCCATATTCACCGCAATCAAATGGGATAGCAGAATGGAAAAACATAACATTAACTGGCATGATCAATGCTCTCATACAGAGTTCTGGACTTCCAACCTATATGTGGGGAGAAGCCTTGAATACAGCTTTCCATATTCTGAATAGGGTTCCTCCAATGCCTATTGAACAGTATCCTTTTGAATTTTGGAGAAATAGGAAACCGAGCTTAAGATATCTCAAAGTGTGGGGCTGTCTCGCTAATGTTTTAGTCCCAGAACACAAGAGAAAGAAGCTAGGTCCTTAAACTGTTGATGCGGTCTTCTTAAGTTACTTGGAAAATAGCTATGCATATAGGTTCTTGGTGATTCGGTCCGAGATACCATGCATAAATGTCTATATTATTATTGAACTTCGTGATGCTACCTTCTTTGAGGATGTCTTCCCTATGAAGGCTGGGAGCCCTCAAGATCTGACCATTGAGAGTGCCTCCACATCAGGATCTATTCTAGATCAAGTGGAAAGGACAACGAATGTGGGGCTAGAGACTCAACCTTAACCCAACGATCTTTCAGAAGAAATTGAGCCAGGGAGGAGTAAAAGATCTCGAATCGCCAAGGATCTCGGAGGGACTTTGTTGTCTACCAGATCGAGGGTGATCCACCAAGTTACAAGGAAGCCATGACTGTCACGACCTGTCCCGCTAACCAGGACGTGCCGCGACAGAGATTCTTTCTTCTTCTTTTTCCTCAAGTAAACATGTGGCAATCTCAAAAATATAACATCATTGTATTTCAAGTTCACAACACCAAGAAGTGTATTACACAAGTTCTATCTATTACAACTTTTCACAAAATAACACATACAGTACAAAAACAACGAAAAGCAAAAGACACCTCCTCCAAGTGTATCAGCGGTCCTTTCCCCTGCTAGTCGTGATTCTGCTGATCTGTACATAATTATTATATAAAGGGATGAGTCTAAACCCATTTATGAGCTTAGACCCAGTGAAAGGATCTCAAGCTTTTTACATATAGATAAAAATCTGAAATATGAACATCATGATAAGAAACTTATGCTGAATATTGTGAAATAGCTTGAAAGAGAATTTATGACAGAAATTACATATAACAACATGCTAGTTTTGTAATTGAACGCTGAAATCACTTCTAAAGCAGATAAACTGAAACATAATCATCACTAACAAGCTGTTTGTACTAATCACCACTGTGGCTAATTTATTGACTCATGAACGCTGAAACAAAGCTAAGTCATACGCTTAGACGGTCCCAAAGACCAAAAACACCCTGCATACGGCCCAAAGCCTATATGTATACAGAATGCGGACCCAAAGTCCTCTTGATACCATATCTAATGGTTTGCCATATCTAATGGCAGTTTCAGGGTCATATCTAATGACATCACCATATCTAATGGCTAGTTCATGATTTGTATAAAAGAGCTACTGTGGTGCTTATCTTCTGATTCTGATTCATTTCTTGCTACTAATAAACCGTACTTTTGCTAATTCAAGCTCATAACAACTAATTCATGAACATAAAACACTCTTGACATAACATACATATTCTGATAACTAGAACTTATTAAGAACTAGAAAACTGATCCATAATGCATATTATCCATGCAAAACATAATTCTTCACATAAAAATTCGTATCTAAGTAGTGAAACTTATGCCTCGTGTTCCATCAAGAACAAAATGCTTAAAAACGTGTTATCATGATAAAACACCTGAAACGACGTCTGAAATACATTTTAAAGCCCTGATTTCATATCAACTGTATGATACTTGTAATTCATGCGTAAAAGCTTTAGAAAACACGATTTCATACTTGCTATTCAAAACCATGCATAAAAGTTAAAGACTAATGCTTTAAAATAGCGCTTGAGAATCCCTCACCTGATTGTTGCCTAACTTGAGTCCGAAACACCTTCTTTAGTGAAATCCCCCCTATAGCCGTCTTAGATTGAATACTACGGCTTGGTGCGGACAGAACTTCGTTACGGCTTCAAAAACGCTCTCGATCACCGACAAGGCTTCGCCGTGGCTCCTCTCGTGCTCCTCCCGCAACCTCGGCGGCCTTGCGGCTCTAAGGTGGAGAGATGGGCGTGGGATGAAGTGAGGAGGAGTATGGGGGGTCATGGGTATTTATAGGCCTCCACCCCCTTTACATGTGTGACATGTGTCAGCATGTAAGGGAGGTTCATGTGTCTCTTATCCATGTATGAAGACACATGGCATGGCACATGGCTAAATCATAAGAAAACTTGTTGCCCAAGTAAGCGGCTAGTCTTATCCACGAGATAACTTGTTGCCCAAGCAAGCGGCTAGTCTTATTCACGAGATAACTTGTTGCCCAAGCAAGCGGCTTCATCATGACACGTGTTAGACTTAGGATGATGACACATGGCACTATTGGGTTTTTGACACTTGTCCTGACTATGTAACGACACGTGTCCCATGATTTCCTCTCAATGTGTCCTACTTTTGCTAATGACGCTTAATTATCACTAACGACGGGTAATTAGCACTAATCATGCTTAATTAATCTAATGATGTGATTATGGCTAATGAGTATAAACCTATGTTAATGACGCTTAATTATCACTAATGACGGGTAATTAGCAGTAATCATGCTTAATTAGTCTTAATGATGTGATTATGGCTAATGAGTATAAATCTATAACATTATGCGTACTATGCAAGTAGTGGCTTCTACTACTTATATGGTACTACTTAAATTCCAGATTAGTAGATGTGGTACTATGTTTTGAGGTGCTACACAATTCAGAGAACCTTTTGAAATCCATTTTTATACAAGATGGTCTCTGATATAAACACAATACGTTTCAATGAAATCATTGCATCAAGGCGAATCTATTGACTATGGTATCTGTAAAGTGTGAACACTATCAATCCAATATTTCCTTGAAACAACACTTGATAATATTCAAAGGCATAGTGTACAAAACGCGTATTACAATTCTCCCCTACTTGTAATAAATTTCGTCCTCGAAATTTAAGTACCTTTGCTAGCTTGAAAATAAGTGGGGATATTGAGATCTCATTTCTTCCTCTCGTTCCCATGTGGCTTCTTCTATTGCGTGACTCCTCCATAAAACTTTAACTAAAGGAATCTTCTTTGTACGAAGCTCTTGTACTTTATAATCTAGAATTTCCACATGAACCTCCTCATATGAAAGATCTTCCTTCAATTGAATATCTTGAGGTTGTATCAAATGGGTTGGATCTGGAATAAACTTCCGAAGTGTGGAGACATGAAAGACATCATGTATCCTTGCTAGTTCAGTTGGACGTTGAAGACGATATGCCACACTACCGATTCTCTCTGTGATCTCAAAAGGGCCAATGTATCTAGGGCTTAGTTTCCCTTTCTTCCCAAATCTGATAAGGCCTTTCCATGGAGATACTTTTAGAAACACATGGTCTCCCACTTGAAATTCTAAGTCTCTCCTTCGCTTATCTGCATAACTTTTCTGTCTTCTTTGCGCTGCCTTTAAGCATCTCTTGATTTCCTCAAATTTTTCTATTGTGCTTTGTATTAGTTCAGGTTGAACCAATTTTCGTTCTCCAACCTCACTCCAACAGATAGGTGTTCTACATGGTCTTCCATACAATGCTTCATAAGGTGCCATCCCAATACTAGTATGATAGCTGTTATTGTATGCAAACTCTATAAGTGAGAGATGTTCATCCCAGCTTTCTTTAAAGCTCAGTGCACAAGCTCTAAGCATGTCTTCTAGAGTCTGGATAGTCCGTTCTGATTGGCCATCTGTTTGAGGATGGAAGGCTGTACTAAATGCTAATTTCGTTCCCATAGCTTTATGTAAGCTTGGCCATAGCTTAGAAGTAAATCGTGGATCTCTATCAGAAACAATTGACATAGGAGCCCCATGACGGCTAATTATCTCATTAACAAAGATCTTTCCCAAACGGTCTAGACTGTATGTCATGTTAATGGCTAAGAAATGTGCAGACTTAGTTAATCTGTCCACTATGACCCATATTGCATCATGACCTCGACGGGTCCTTGGAAATCCTGTAACAAAATCCATCGTGATGTGTTCCCATTTCTATTCTGGTATTGGAAGTGGCTGTAATGTCCCAGCAGGTCTCAAACGCTCTGGTTTTGTTTATTGGCATATGGGACATCTAGAAACATACTCTACAATCTCTCTCTTCATGCCAGACCATCAATAGTAGCTCTTAAGTGTTCTATACATCTTAGTACTTCCTGGGTGCATAGTATACATGGAATTATGTGCCTCTTCCAGAATCTCAATCTTTATATCAGATTTCCTCGGAACACATAATCTTCCTTTAAAGAATAAGACCCCTTGACCTTCTATTGTATACCCGGCTTCATCCCCTCCCTTAATCTTTTCAATCATTCTAATGATTTCAGTATCATGGACTTGTGCCTCCTTAATTTTATCACATAATATGGGTCTCACTTGTAAGGATGCTAATAAGGCTCCAGAGCTATTTATGGCTAACTTTGTACGTAACTCTTTCAACTGGTGATATTCTCCTTTTAAGTGAGATAGCTGACCATTAGACTTTCTACTAAGAGCATCAGCTACGACATTGGCTTTCCCCGGGTGATATTCTATGGAACAATCATAATCTTTGATTAGCTCTAACCATCTTCTTTGCCTTAAATTCAACTCTTTCTTAGAGAAAATATATTTCAAACTCTTGTGATCTGTAAAGATTCGACAAGTTTCTCCATATAGGTAGTCTCTCCAGATCTTTAAGGCAAATACTATAGCAGCTAACTCAAGGTCATGAGTTGGGTAATTTAACTCATGTTGTTTTAGCTGTCTAGAAGTATAAGCAATCACCTTATCATTATGCATTAAGACGCATCCCAGCCCTTGTCTTGAGGCATCGCTATAGATTACAAAATTACCCTGTCCTGAAGGAAGGCTAAGTATAGGTGCTGAGGTGAGACGACTCTTGAGTTCCTTAAAACTCTTCTCGAATTCTTCATCCCAACTATACTTCACATTCTTCCTAGTTAACCTTGTTAATGGTGCAGCATTCTAGAGAAGTTTTCTACAAATCTTCGATAATACCCAGCTAATCCAAGAAAACTTCGGATTTCTGATGCATTTATCGGTCGTTCCCATCTAAGAACAGCTTCTTGCTTTGATGGATCTACTGTTATTCCTTCTCCCGATATAACATGGCTTAGAAATGCAACCTTCTTCAACCAAAACTCACATTTATCAAGCTTTTCATAAAATCGGTGTTCCTTCAGAGTTTGAAGTACAATTCTCAAGTGTTCTCTATGCTCTTCCTCTGTTTTAGAATATACGAGAATATCACCAATAAACACGATCACGAACTTGTCTATATATGGACGGAAATTCCTATTCATCAAGTCCATAAAGGCAGCTGGGGCATTTGTCAATCCAAAAGGCATTACTAGAAATTCGTAATGTCCATAACGAGTTCTAAAGGTAGTCTTAGGAACATCTTCAACTTTAATTTTTAGCTGATGATACCCTGATCTCAAATCTATCTTTGAAAACATAGAAGACCCTTGAAACTGATCAAATAAGTCAACTATTCTGGGCAGAGGATAGTTATTGCGGACAATCACTCTGTTTAGTCTTCTGTAATCTATACAAAGTCTTATGGAACCATCTTTCTTCTTGACAAATAAAACGGGAGCACCCCATGGGGACATACTAGATTGTATAAATCCCTTATCTGTCAACTCCTGCAATTGGGTTTTGAGTTCTTTAAGCTCAGCTGGAGCCATTCTGTAAGGAGCTAAGGCAATTGGATTGGTACCCGGAATCAGGTCAATAGTGAATTCAATTTCCCTATCGGGAGGAACTCCTGGCAGTTCATATGGAAACACTTCTGGAAACTCTTTCACCACAGAAATATTTTCTAAACTGGCTGCTTCTGCCTTAGTATTAAATAAACACATAAGCAACATAAGAGGAATATCCCTTCCTTATCAACTTATGGGCTAAGAGACAGGAGATGACGTGGGTAGGATATATCCTTCTTTCTCCATAGAAAGTGAATTCGACATCATCCGGTTTTCTAAAAGTAACATGCTTCTTATGACAGTCTAGAAGAGCATGATATGTACTCAAGCAATCCATTCCTATGATAGCATCAAATTCCCTTATCTCCATAGGAATCAGGTCTACTTCAATATAATTTTCTCCTATCTTAACCAAACAATTTCGGAGGACATTCCTAATAATTTCTGGTTCTCCCTTAGGCAAAGAAATTGCTAAAGCATGCTTGAGAGTACTTGTAACTTTATCAGCATATAGGGAGAATCTTTGTGAAACAAAAGAATGACTTGCACCGGAATCAATAAGAGTATGTTCACTTTTACCAAAAATAATAGTGGTACCTGATACTACATCATCCGCGGATATGGCCTCTTCTAAGGTCATAGCAAACGCTTTTCCCTCTCTCTGGTTTGATCTCTTCTGTGTATTACTTTTATTTTGTTCCCTTGCAGGTGGAGGACAACGTATAACGACATCACGATTTTCATTTGTTGCTGGTCTTCCCATAACCCGACGGCTTTGGATCAGTACGAGGCAATTCTGACATATGTGGCCTATATCACCACATTGATAACATCCAGTGGTCCCTTTGCGGCAAGTTCCCGGATGAAACTTTCCACAGTTTGTACATTGTGGAAAAGAAAGAGTTCTGTTTTCAGAAGTCCCAACTGTATATCTATTTGTTTGATTCCCTTTTACTCTAGGAGCTGATCTATTATCTTGCCTTCAATTCCCAGCTATTTTTTGTTCTTTGTTCATGGTTCCTCTCCATAGGGGTCTATCTGCAAATCTTTTCTTTCCGTGATCATTGCACTTTCTTCTTTCTATCACCACTCGTTCAGCCCTACGAGCAGCTTCCACCAATTTTTCATAATCTGTATATCCCGTGGCTGAAACCATTTCCTTTAAATCAATATGCATACCGTCTTCTAGACGTATACACCTTTCTTCTTCTGTTGCAACCAGAGAAGCAGTAAACTTTGAAAGTTCGGTGAATTTCTTTTCATATTCATCAAACATATTGCTCCCCTGAGTAAGGAATAGAAATTCCCTACGTTTCTCCTCCTGATAAACCCTTGGGTAGTATTTTTCATTGAACTCTTTCTCAAAGATCTCCCATGTTATATGAGATGGGTTTGGATATTTCATTTTCACCGATGTCCACCAATCATCAACGCTATCCTTCAGAAGAAATATGGTATACTTCAACTTTTGTTCATCTGTACAGTCCACTAGAGCAAATATTTTCTCCATATGCTTGAACCATTCCCTAGCCTTCTTTGGATCAGTGTCTCCTACAAATGGTTCTCCTCCCAGCTTCTTTACATGTTCAAAGGGTAACTGGTGCTCAAATTCATGTCTTTTAACTGAGTGGGCAGCCATGCATCCTAGTGTTTGAGCTATCAAGGTCAACGTGTCGTACACGTTATTATTGTTATCATTCTCATGACCAGGGCCTTGTGTGGTCACAGGTGGCTGCTCTGCTGCCATGGTTTCCTATAAAAATAAAACTTCAGTTAGATCCTCATCAACAAAATCCTTCAATAATGATTCTAGACATCCTCAAGACTATAATATCAATAACTAAATTATCTTCTAATACTTATAGGTCAACTCCTAATATAATTCTTACTCAAGGTCCTAAAACCATTGCTCTGATACCACAAGTTGTCACGACCCGTACCGCTAACCAAGATGTACCGCGACAGAGATTCTTTCTTCTTCTTTTTCCTCAAGTAAACATGTGGCAATCTCAAAAACATAACATCTTTGTATTTCAAGTTCACAACACCAAGAAGTGTATTACACAAGTTCTATCTATTACAACTTTTCATAAAATAACACAGACATTACAAAAACAACGAAAAGCAAAAGACACCTCCTCCAAGTGTATCAGCGGTCCTTTCCCCTACTAGTCGTGATTCTATTGATCTGTACATAATTATTATATAAGGGGATGAGTCTAAACCCATTTATGAGCTTAGACTTACTGAAAGGATCTCAAGCTTTTTTTTACATATAGCTAAAAATCTGAAATATGAGCATCATGACAAGAAACTTATGCTGAATACTGTGAAATAGCTTGAAAGAGAATTTATGACAGAAATTACATATAACAACATGCTAGTTTTGTAATTAAACACTGAAATCACTTCTAAAGCAGATAAACTGAAACATAATCATCACTAACAAGCTGTTTGTACTAATCACCACTGTGACTAATTTATTGACTCATGAACGCTGAAACAAAGCTAAGTCATATACGCAGACAGCCCCAAAGACCAAAAACACCCTGCATACGGCCCAAAGCCTATATGTATACAGAATGCGGACCCAAAGTCCTCTTGATACCATATCTAATGGTTTGCCATATCAAATGGCGGTTTCAGTGTCATATCTAATGACATCACCATATCTAATGGCTAGTTCATGATTTGTATAAAAGAGCTACTGTGGTGCTTATCTTCTGATTCTGATTCATTTCTTGCTACTAATAAACCGTACTTTTGCTAATTCAAGCTCATAACAACTAATTCATGAACATAAAACACTCTTGACATAACATACATATTCTGATAACTAGAACTTATTAAGAACTAGAAAACTGATCCATAATGCATAGTATCCATGCAAAACATAATTCTTCACATAAAAACTCGTATCTAAGTAGTGAAACTTATGCCTCGTGTTCCATCAAGAACAAAATGCTTAAAAACGTGTTATCATGATAAAACACCTGAAACGACGTCTGAAATACATTTTAAAGCCCTGATTTCATATCAACCGTATGATACTTGTAATTCATGCGTAAAAGCTTTAGAAAACACGATTTCATACTTGCTATTCAAAACCATGCATAAAAGCTAAAGACTAATGCTTTAAAATAGCGCTTAAGAATCCCTCACCTGATTGTTGCCTAACTTGAGTCCGAAACACCTTCTTTAGTGAAATCCCCCCTATAGCCGTCTTAGATTGAATACTACGGCTTGGTGCGGACAAAACTTCGTTACGGCTTCAAAAACGCTCTCGATCACCGACAAGGCTTCGCCGTGGCTCCTCTCGTGCTCCTCCCGCAACCTCGGCGGCCTTGCGGCTCTAAGGTGGAGAGATGGGCGTGGGATGAAGTGAGGAGGAGTATGGGGGGTCATGGGTATTTATAGGCCTCCACCCCCTTTACATGTGTGACATGTGTCAGCATGTAAGGGAGGTTCATGTGTCTCTTATCCATGTATGAAGACACATGGCATGGCACATGGCTAAATCATAAGAAAACTTGTTGCCCAAGTAAGCGGCTAGTCTTATCCACGAGATAACTTGTTGCCCAAGCAAGCGGCTAGTCTTATTCACGAGATAACCTGTTGCCCAAGCAAGCGGCTTCACCATGACACGTGTTAGACTTAGGATGATGACACATGGCACTATTGGGTTTTTGACACTTGTCCTGACTATGTAACGACACGTGTCCCATGATTTCCTCTCCATGTGTCCTACTTTTGCTAATGACGCTTAATTACCACTAAGGATGGGTAATTAACACTAATCATGCTTAATTAATCTTAATGATGTGATTATGGCTAATGAGTATAAATCTATACTAATGACGCTTAATTATCACTAATGACGGGTAATTAGCAGTAATCATGCTTAATTAGTCTTAATGATGTGATTATGGCTAATGAGTATAAATCTATAACATTATGCGTACTATGCAAGTAGTGGCTTCTACTACTTATATGGTACTACCTAAATTCCATATTAGTAGATGTGGTACTATGTTTTGAGGTGCTACACAATTCAGAGAACCTTTTGAAGTCCATTTTTATACAAGATGGTCTCTGATATAAACACAACAAGTTTCAATGAAATCATTGCATCAAGGCGAATCTATTGACTATGGTATCTGTAAAGTGTGAACATTATCAATCCAATATTTCCTTGAAACAACACTTGATAACATTCAAAGGCATAGTGTACAAAACGCGTATTACAATGACTTTATCTGAAGAAAAACAATGAAAGGAAACCACTAAATCTGAGATGGATTCTATTATGGCTAATGGAACCTGGGAATTGGTTGATTTACCCAAAGGGTGCTCTACCATTGGGTGCAAGTGGGTGTTTAAGAGAAAGCTTAGGCTTGATGGATCAGTTGAAGAATATAAAGCCAGATTAGTTGTCTAGGGCTTTAGGAAAAAAGAAAGTATCGATTACTTTGATACTTATTCCCTTGTGACTAGGACGACCACAATCCGGATACTCGTAGCACTGACATATGTATATGATCTCTCTATCCACCAGATGGATGTGAAGAGCGCCTTCTTACATGGTGATCTTGAGGAGGAGATATATATGGATCAACCTGATGGGCTTATGACTTCTGTGAATGGGGGAAAGGTTTGCAAGTTTGTTTAATCCCTTTACAAATTAAAACAAACACCAAAGCAGTGTCATAAAAAATTTGACAAAACAATTTTATCATGTGGCTTTAAGGTTGACGAATCCGATAAGTGTGTATATTCCAAGGTGAAAGGTGATGAGTGTATTGTCTTGTGCATGTATGTTGATGACATATTGTTGTTTGGATCACATATGAGGATTATTAATGAGACTAAATCATTCTTAAGTAGCAAATTGGAGATGAACGACACGGGTGTTGCTGATGTGATCTTGGGTCTCAAACTGATAAGGTCAGTTGATATGATTGTAGTTTCTCAATCTCCCTATGTTGAGAAGGTACTTGAGAAATTTAGATATCAAGATTGCAAAGCTGTAAGCACTCCTTTTGATCCAGCCAAAACACCATTTAAGAACAAAAGCGGAGTACCTGTATCTCAGCTAAGGTATTCACAAGTAATAAGAAGTTTAGTGTACCTTGCAACTTGCACGAGACCTGATATTTCATTCTTGATTGCAAAGATGAGTAAATACACTAGCTGTCTTGATCGTACTCATTAGGAGGCTCTGGATCAAGTGCTGAAGTACTTGAAGGGAATTATTTCCCTTTGTTTTCATTATGGTAGATATCCATTTGTACTAGAAGGATATAGTGATGCAAGCTGGATTGGGAAAATAGAGGAGTCGGGGAGTAATGTTGTTGCGGGGTATGTCTTTACCCTCGGAGGCGGTGCAGTATCCTAGAGGTCTGTGAAGCAGACCATTCTAGCTTGGTCTACCTTTGAGGCCGAGCTGTGTGCTTTGGACATCACTGGAATTGAGGCTAAATGGCTAAGAGAACTTCTTTCTAAAATTCCCATGGTGGGTCAGCCAGTTCATGCGATCTCGGTGCATTGTGACAATATGAACATAATTGTCAAGATCAAGAGTTCAAAGTTCAATCAGAAAACAAGGAGACACAACAAATCAGACTTAAGATTTTAAGAGATTTGTTGTCTGAGGAGTATTGGCTGTGGATTTTGTTGAATCCAAAGACAAAACGACAGATCCGTTGACTAAGGGATTTGATAAATCTTTAGTCCTAAAGTCTAGGCTTGGGATGGGACTGAGACCCATTGGGAGTTCCTCTACAGTAGCAACCCAACCTATCTGAGTGGAGATCCCACAAAGTAGGTTCAATGTATTAATAACAAGATGTTTGGAGAATTGGTTGGGACTCTTAGTTTAATGCTTATGCATGAGTGTCTTATCCCTAGAAAACTGAGTGCCATTTAAGTTTCAAATTTAGGAAGAGCATAGTCTCTGAATGGGTTCAAGCCTTTGGGCAGGATGTTAGCAATGCATCCTTGGAGAACGCCACCTATGTGAGTGTTACTGTAGGCCACAGTTAAAGGAAGAGGGTCTTTCCTGAACCACTCATGAAACATGATAAGCGTGCATGGCCTTTAAGCGCACCAACCCTAAAGATTATACCAAGAACAGGGCTTTTTGTTTCTACCGTATACTTTAACACCTAGGTCTGAAGTTCAAGACGTAGTTCACTTCGTTCTTGTTAAAGTGAAAGTAGTAAACTCAGGTAGAGGTTCAAATCGGAAGGTACCTTTACTGAAAGAAAAGTGTAGCAGCCGAAAGATGTCTTCGAATCTCCTTTTCAAATTGGTGAATTCATGGGGGATTCTTTTATTTAAAAGGATGTAATTAGGTT